>JAHLKC010000137.1:0-113370 GCA_025449115.1 Chytridium lagenaria
AGCAGGGCCTTAGGTAGAAGAGATCAGATGAGAACATGTTAAAACGGCTTATTGCGGCGATTACGAGGCCTTGTACACTACTAGGAGCGGGATGGACTCCCTCCTTGACGACCCTTCCACTCTGGCGCGTTGGATCTCCGCCTGAGTATCTTTTTCCTTCCTTTTTCCTTCCTTTCTTTTATATGATTAGTTTAGAGCAGAACCACAGCAACTTAAATCCCCGCTGTCACTAAAGGCAGAATAGGGCTTGACTCTTGATCTAGGAGTACTTCCTAGACGCTAGTCTTGTCACCTATTATGTGGTTCTCTACCTCTGTATGCCGGGGCTTAGCAGAGGGGGCCATAGAGAGAACTTCACACTTTGCTCATCTTCTTGTTGAACTCGGCCTTCTCAGGTGTAATTCCGTATTTGAAAGGGCAGCACAGGTGTTCACGATTGCCATAGGCGGGGTCTCCGTAAATGACGAAATGTTTGCCGTCCTTTGAAAGCTCCGTGTCCAGCGTTTTGAGAATGTTGCTCTTCTTAAGTAGGCCACGGAACATACGCGGTGTGTCCGAGGACCTGACGGAGGCAAACTACTTAATACTAACCTTGGTGCCAGAGGTAGGCGCGTGTGTACGTGAGAAGACCTGGACCTGGACTGGGGACAGGTTTTGGGATGGGACAACTTCTCTATCTTAATTTGTAAGACCCTCTCGCTCAACATAAACATAAAAAAAGAATAAATAAACATATAAACAATGGGTATAAATGAGCGAGGGGATAAAGAAGAGATATGTACAAGATAAAACAAAATCCAAGATACAAAAGGGCTGTAAACAGGGAAAACCCGACGGCGACATATATACAATGCCGTGGGAAAACCTGAATACTGTATAAGGTAAGTAAAGACTTACCATGACGAATCCTAAGACTTCGTTAGTGTACAAGCAGGAGGGGGTAAAAGGAAAAGCCGTACATATAGCATCTTGGAAATATGCTTACTGTGAAATATCATTTTATTGAATATTTCACAGTTAACAAAACCGCGGAACAACGATAGCGACGCGACAAAGACTTGTTTGCCTGTCCATAGACAGATAGGCTGGACAGATTAAACAGCGATTAAAATAACACATTCGATGACTACAGGCACATAAATACAATTCTCTACTTATATACATAATACACGATTCAACGTGATAATACTACTCCAATGAAAATTTAAAATCAATCAAAACAAGACAACTTGACAATTCAACAAAATCACACCACTAACACCAAAATCGGAATGGCAGACGTCTCTGGCAGCAACGCCAACCTCGCTGCAGACAAGCTGGCAGCAGCAGGTGGAGGAGGAGGAGGTGCCACTGCTGGAGGGGATAAGGCAGAGGAGAAGGATCTGCGCAAAAATTTCAACTATCCTTTAGTTAAGGTACACATCATCATTTCAAACTATTCGGCCATTTCTTGCTTTTACCCTCTTTTATATATTTACGGAAGCTGGCGTTTGCTGGGAAGAGGGGAACCGCTGTTGCATATATTGATGAACAGGTATCATACTTACCATTTTTCTCATGGCATGTGTAGGTCTGTGATATGGTAGACGAGCTCAGGGTGGAGGCCGTTGACATGGTTGTCACCGCTGTAGAAAAACATCCTGGAAACTATGAGGTAATTAATATCACCCTCTCCATCATCCAGCCAGCTCCGAGTTTAACACACTGTCCATAATTGTGTTTCTTTCAAATAAAAGGCCGCCGCAAAATCTGTCAAGGAACTGATGGACAAGCGTTGTGGAAGCTCATGGCATGTGGTGGTCGGGAGGGCTTTGGGTTTGAAGTGACGCATGAAATGAGGAATCTTATGTTTATGTATTTTGGAGGTAAGGTCGCTTGGAACTGGACGTTAATGAATTCTTACCTCGCTTTTGCAGGTAACATCGGGATACTAGTATGGAAGGCATCGTAATTGAACTCGTATACATGCAACAATCCTTCATACCCTCCACGATAGCCTTAGCATTTTTCGCAAGGACCGCTAAGGGTTCACTATAAGTTCTCATCAGGAAGTTCCTTTTTGGTATGATCAACAGGTACAATACTGTGCCTCTTTGTACAAATAAATGTTCAAGAAAAGGAACTTCAGAACTCAAACATATATTTATATTGAAACACTGCTGTCGCCCAAGCAACCATAAAAGACGGTTTATATCTTGAACCACGTTAAACAAAGAAAACTCAACTAAGGAGAACTAAAAAAGTAGAGAAATCTCCTTATTCGCCGCCCTAATCCGTTTATCCCGTCCACCTCCTCAATAGTAGGTGTAGGTATTCGTTCGGGCTCCTCGAAGCCATAAAAAAAGAGCTTCTCCGATGGACGAATGGGGAGAAATCCGGCATCTGGGTCTAGGGGAAGATTTTCCTGAATGCGTCGTACTTTCTCTAAAGCAGGCTGCATACGGGCCTTAATACGTGGCGCAGCACGACCCACATTGTTTCAGGTGCGTTGTAAAGAGTAGCGTTATCACAAATCCAAATAGAGGTCACGCTGAGTTACGCTTAAGTTCAAATTGTACGTTTAAGGTATAAACAAACCTTAAATGCGGCATATGTCCGATACACATTTGCCTCCATCTTCTTCGCATTGTCAATAAATCCATTGGTTCCTTCACAATATCCAAATACGCCACTTCTCCGGATTAACCGGTTCAGAAAACAAGGATTTTTGATCCAACCTGCGAAAGTTTTAATCGCTGAAGGTAGAAGAAAAGTTTAACTTCCTTTTTAATCTCCTCAAGGATCGGTCGAAGAATATTTGTGACAGGTTTAAGATAAAGATAAATCAAGGTACTGAACTTGAATATGATACCGCTTCAACTTCTCCTTTTCACGTTTCTTGACAAGCTCTGCAAGCATCCGAACGCGCTCCAGGTCTTTCCGAACGTAAATAAGGATCTCGTTACGCATTGCTCGAAATTTTCGTCCTCTTTAGTAGCCGAGGCTGTCGCTGTCCATGGCTAAAATGAGGAGTTAAAAAAACCATGCAGATAACGAACACAACACACTCCTTAAAATGAAAAGATTTACGCCAGTAAGCACTCACCTCAAGATGTAATCTCCTCGACAACGGTGCCCCCCTTCTCGACTCCCTCTTTAAAGACCAATACCTGCACACCATCTCCACAAAGGTCGATTTTCTCTGATATTACTCTTAATCGTCCCCGCAATCTTCTTCGCGACCGCATAAGGCACAACCGGTATCTGCGGAGCATAATGAGATTGATGGGCACGAGCAGATCGAGAAGCAGATGACGAAATCGCAGGCTCGTCATCCTCGGAATCCACTATCCGTCGTACATTACTCCGTCGAATCTTCTTAAATGACCGCTTCCTGCCATTTCCAGTAGCCGTAGAGTCATCTTCGTCGTCCCCCGAGACTGGTTCTACACTGGCTTTGGATTTCGAGTCCATAGCTTGGCGAAAAGCGATAATTTCAGCCTCCATGTCGACTTTATCCCGATGTTCCTTCTATAAGTATGTCAATATAACGCACTAAAAAAAGTTGAAAAGCAAGCTCTTACCGGACAATGTCGATCGCAAATGACCGCATGCTGACTTATCATTCACTCCGGAATGTACTCTCATCTTCATAAACAGCTTCACCTTCCGTGCGCAAGTGACATGATAAGCAACATAACAATTCTTGCTGCTGCATTGAATACAAGCGCCTTTCCGCTTTTTGCAGATATAACATTGCTAAAACAAATATAAGCCAAGGGGAAAGTAAAGGAGACAAGAAGTCAAACTCACAAGCTTCATCGACTCTCTGGAATAGCTTCAATAGGTTCCATGTAACGGGGTTCGCGAAGTGTGCCTCAGGATCCATTGTGCGCATATCACGTGTGCCCACCGACTCGTGTTGGTTTGCTTGAATGCGCCGCCCTCGTTTGGACAGAAATGCACGCCTGCACAATGCGTTAAGCGCAGGGTTCATAGAACAAATTTCAAAGAGCAGCAAAACTTACAACGGGTGTTTCCGGGCTCAGCATGCATTTCCGGCACAACCATTGCCCTTCAGGGATATATGGAACACCATAACATCTACCATAACCGATTAAACTACAAAGACACTACAACTCTACCTTGATGAACCGCAAGATTACAGCCATCACAAAACACATAGCATTACTATTCTGGCGTTCTCCATCATCGCAGACTGCGCATGCTGTATCTTCTGATGATGACTCATCTCGCACGGGTTTAGGTAAATCTTTGTCTACAAAAGGGGTAGGATATATTAGTAAACGACAAAGAGATGTTAGCTTTACATACCATGTCGAACCATTCCTTTTCAAGACGATCCATAATAAGCTCAAAAACGAGTTCGGGAACAGCTGGCTCCCCAATAGTTCTGCGTTCCTCGTTAACGAGCTTGAGCCACTCCATGTCTAAGATAGTCAATCAGTCGCTAAATCCCATCAAATCCAAAGTCCTTTACCTTGCTCATCCATGTCATACTCAATCCTCTCGCAAGCTCGCCCTCCGTCGGTTCTACATCAATAAGTAAAAATAAAAAAACCCCAAATCAGAACTCTGCTTAAACACCAAAACTGAAAAAAAAAACTCCACATAAATAATACAATTGTACCAACATATCTCACGTAATGCAACTCTGGTTTCTCAAACGTCGGTCTCTTGAACCCCGGTATCCACTCCTCTTGCGACGTATCCGCAACCTCATGTTCCGAGAATACTGCTTTCGGCACGGATTTTTGGAAAACCACATTAAGCGGTGGGAGTTCCGTCTGCATCCCCACACCTATTGCCCATCGCACATCATCGACTTGGTCGGGTTCATTCAAAGAGGCGACGGCCCAGTCGGATGATGAGGTTGTTGATGAATTTGCGGTATCAAGTTGTTGAGATTGTTGTTCAGGATGAGATGTGGCGAGGGAGGGTAGAGGGTCAAGAAGATGGGTTGGTCGGAGGTGCTGGAAAGAGTTTCGGAGGCTGGTGTTGGTAGAATAACTAGGGTTGATGGAGGTTGGACCTCTCTAGCGAAAGCGTCTTCGTGATGGAGGTTTCTAATGGAAGTGCTTGCTCCAGCTTACCGCCTTCGTCCATCATGTTAGATCAAATGTCGACAGCTTGTTCAATCATGCTAGAGTCTACACTCGCCGTGATGGAAATGGCCGACATGGTCGCTTCTTCCGCAAGCTGCAAGCCTTCATCCAAAGCTTCACCCACTGGTACAGGTAAACCGACTGGCCTCACATCCTCTTGAGCAACTTGCTGTTCCTCAACCTGGATACACACATCCATTGGCTGTGTGGTCTCCTCAGGTCTATTTATTTTATCAGTAAGCTGTAGCCCATAAGCTCTGCGAGCAATAACATTAACTTGATGCACAATCTCGTACCAGAGATACATTATAAGAAGAATTAATGTTCCTTTCTTGCAGTAGTGTTGCATGATCATCCTCTCTTTCAAGATAAAAAAAACGTAGTGCAGTATCCAAGCCTGTGGATAGAAATACCCATCGGCTCTAGTGTCGTTATTGTAGAAAACCACCGGGTCCTAAGATAACACAAAATCATGACGTGACGTGGTGCTTGCCCTTCTTTTTCTTTCTTTCTGACCACCCCCCACACTTTTTTACAGTACCCCCTTGTCTAAATCCGTCATCCTTACAAGAAAAACGCTCTTTCACAAATCACTTACCTACTTTCACACCAGCGAACGTCTCAGCAGAGACCGCATCCGTCTACTATCATCTAGTGACTGCATTAGTTGGGCAACTTAGCTTTACCAGCTTTCAGGTCGATTCAACCATTACCAGGAACATTGTGACAGAGACATAAAGTTGAGACATGTTTACCAGTGGACTTCAGTCAGATACTATAATGGAAGCACTAGCAACAACGTTTGCGCAGGTTAGCTACACTTCAACTTTTAATATCGTTTACCTTGCCATCTCCTTCCTTCATTGCCCGGTCCGCGTCCGAATTTCGAAAAAACCTCTAAAGCAGCCTTGTTTATTTCCCACTGCAGAGTCCGCTGCGACCTCCATCGCAAGAACATTCGGTCCCAGATGCACAAACTCTTGCTTTGGTTTCGTCAGGGAGCCCGTAGCCTTTTCTTGTGCAAGCAACCCCACCTTTAATGCAGAGATGGCTCTAACGGTTATCCCGGCTTCTTTGACTCGGTCGCGGCCAGAAACAGGATTCCTTACTTTGTTTGTGAGTATCATTTGGAATGGCTTGCTGTTGAGCCCTCTGATCATGTGCCATCCGGACATCTCATCATGCTGTCATATCAATCACTTTCTACCCTCTTTCTACCCTCAACACCTTGAGCAACTCTTTTTTCAATTACATTCTTGTTCTTTAGACATTACTTCAACCCTCTTCCCGATTTGCCGCGGATGAGGCCCTCATCCATCCTCATCCCTTCACCACTCCTTAAGTCCAACCCCACGGTTGCTGCGTGCAAAGATTGAATTTTCCCATTTTCTTCCAATCATTTTTGCACTGCCACCCCTGCCCCTTCGCAACGCCCAACACGCTTTCGAGACTAATTATTTAATAACGCGCATCAATAGACACTTCCTACGCAGACCCTACATGTACTC
Organism: Chytridium lagenaria; assembly: GCA_025449115.1. Lineage (NCBI taxonomy): Eukaryota > Fungi > Chytridiomycota > Chytridiomycetes > Chytridiales > Chytridiaceae > Chytridium > Chytridium lagenaria. The sequence continues at coordinate 6,614 of JAHLKC010000137.1, forward strand.
TTTTCGCTCCCAACATCCAAACCTCTCCAACCGCGAAGGCAGCCTCTCGGCCATTCGCGCAGACGCACCTGCGTGACCATCCCTAAAGAGGGTGGCATTCAAACCGTCAACTCCACCTCCCTCCACATTAGGGTCACGTGCCCCGGTGCACCCGCCCAAGCTCCTAACCTCAACACTACGGATCCAGGTCTTGAAGACATTGGAGTGTTTTAACTGTCCAGAGATGCTCTGACCCTACCTGTGATCCTGTTGGTGTGTTGGACGGCGACTCTTTACGATCTGGCACCAAGACGGACTTGTTTGCCGGACGCTTTATTGGGACTTTTGGATCGTGGATTCATTGTTGGGGAGTGTCGTGTGCCTGGGGAGGGACGGGATGTCGTTTACCCTGCACCTGGATCTCCTTTTCGTCCACCCCTGCGCCTGCACCTACTCTGGCGCCATTGGCTTGGAGGCCTAGTGTGATGGTGCCTGCTGGGAGGAGCAGATTTGATGCGGACCGGCTGCCTCTGGAAATGCGGGGACAACTATTGTTCCGACCTTAACGGCAACTAGTGCCACGGCAAGTGTCGCTACGGCGACTGCGAAGACGACAACCAAAAAGTCTGGAGGAGAGAAAGGGATTAAGGACGGGATGTGGGGAAGGGTTGGAGTTTTGTTGGGGGTGACGGCGATCTTGGCAATGATGGTTTAAGCTGGTTCTTTTGTTTTTCTATTTTAAGTGAATTCTCGATCCCCTTTCCATTTGGTTTTTTGCATTTTTGAAGAGTTTTTTTTTCCCTTTTTTTCTTTAAGGGGAAAGGGAAAACTCGATTATTTTAGGGACGCTTCGAACGGCTTTAGTATGCCGTGTTTTCGAATTCCATTTATGCGAGTTTTTTTGCTTATTGTCGTTTACCACCCTTCTTTGCCGTCGTTTGCTTTTTGTGAGCCATGGTTTTTCCTTCCACCTTTCTTGTACGTGGATCTTTTCACATAGCAAAGCAGCCGTTCAGATTGCGCTTGATATGGAGACTACATCTTTGTATTGCTTTACGGTGTCTTTTCTTTATTTTATTATTCTTTCTTTTATCAGTATTTTTCTCGCTCAGCTTTCTTTTACTCTTTTTTGTCTCTCCCTTTTAATTATTCTTTGTACCGGAAAACTTCTTTCCCCCTTTTTTTTCCTTTTCTTTTTTGTTTGCATTTTGTGGCGTCGGATCTGGCTTTTGTTGTGTATGAACAATGGCATTTAGTTTATACTTGCATTTTTGGCTTTTTGTGATGCTCTTTTTTGGGGACAGCCTTAAGGGACTGAAGCTATAACGATGTCTTGTTGGAGGTTAAGTTTAGCGAGAAAAGGGGCGATTGAAAATAGTCATGAGAATTACCCAAATTCGTCTGGTGAAAAATGTTAAAACGAAATCCCAAATGGGGTGACCGTTCATCGTTTCTACGAAAAAAAAACCTACATTTTATTTCTCCTTTTCCAATCGACATCGTCCTCGCCAAAAATTCGGGTATTCCATAATATTAACTGTAGTAGACTTCTGCCAAAGTACGTTGTTACTCTTCACCGAAGAGCTTTCGCAAGGACTAACAAATCTTGCATCAGTATTCAGCAAAATTTTCGTAGTCGAAAGAAAAACATGGCTGAAGTAAAGAGGAAGAAGGATTCTGGTCCCAACCTGTACATTCTTGTGCCCGGATTCATCATTACAAGTATCCTTGGAGTCGTCTTTGGGCCTGCTGGTAAACAGATTCACCGTATCTGGTTTGATGACCGCGATACCAGGGTAGGTGGCTTTTTGGTTCATTGGCCAGTCACTTTGCGGGCTGATTGTTGAAGAGTAAATGAATATGTTTTCTAAATATGCATGCTGGGAATACTAGATCATTACAGATGAACAATTGGCCATCACCGTAAACATGCTTGGAGCGGTGGTATTCTTGTTGATCATTTTACACCACTACCTCGAATCCAAGAGCCGGTCATGAACTACCTAACGACAAAACAGTACCAACCTTCACCGCCCGCCCTCTCCATCAATTCTCAACCTCTTTCTTCAGCGACCAAATACCAAAGCCTCACTTAAACCCCGACTGTGGATAAAAACTGGGATACACACGAGGAAATATGTCTTCAAAAAATATATCGTCATGCTCTAGTTCAGTCTATTCAACATATTCTTGTAGATCCTCGGCAACTGTCTGTTCAAAGCCAGTTGCTTTGCAATATACTGGGCCATCACATCCGCGTTCATGATAGGGTTTTGAATCACATTAAGCTGTATATGAATTGGCGTATCCCTGTATATCCTCAACGCATCCAATACACCCTCCCTTCCCGCTCTCAAAACAACAGGGCTTGTAGCTTGAATCTCATCAGATGTCAACGTTGCCCCAATGCCTTTTGTCCTTGTCACAGCTGTTTTAGGAAGATCCTTGAAAAGAGAATGGAGGAATGCATTGCGATCGCTGGCCGAGAGGTTGGCTATCCGGAGCTCTCCACGTCCAAGGGATTTTTCGAGCTTGGATTTGGAGAAATCGAGAACAGGATTTTTGAAGCGGGGATGATTGCGGAGGTTTCTTCGGGACCAAAGAGGGTGAGGTTGACCCAGATGCCGGTGGTGGATGCGCGGATGCCGGGTTTCTGCGACGATGAAGTCTTGGAAAATATGTTTGACGTAGGCTGAGAGGATGGGGTGACGAACGTTGGAGGGCCAGTTAAGAAGGCCCCTAAGACGAAGCGAGAGAGGGTTGCTCCGGACCATGACGATGTGCTTTTCAGAAAAGAGCAAAAACCAGAAATTAAACAAATCTGTGTGCTGACTTGTTTTTCTGAATGCAATCGATGGAGAACGAGTTCAAGGCATTTCTGCGGTATGACTTCTCGGCAGATCCGTCGTTTGAGACGGGTTTGAAGACTATCAAGGAAAAGCTAGTGGGAAAGCCAGAGAGTGAAGTGGAGGTAGCCATTGAGAAGGCAAAGTGGTTCTACTATTCAAGGTAATAGGTTGTTTATTGTTTAAAAGTTCATTGCCATGTTTCATGCAAATGCAATAGCCTCGGATCTAAGCATCGTCTGTTATTGTAGATTCGTCAAACCGTTTGACTATCAAGAGTACATGGCATGGAAACTGCGCACATCAGGATCCGCATTATCATCGGAATCCGCAACAGAGCAATCCGCCGCCATCGCCATGAGCCAACCCTCTATCCAAGATCTCGAAAACCCCAAATCCGAAACCACATCTTTAACCACCGACTCCCAGCCCAACTACCCCAAAACGTTTGCCGAGATTTGCGCGCTGGTTGCGCAGGGAAAGCCTATACCGGGCATTCGTCAGATCCCGAACACGTTGCATGACGTGGAGAAGCAAAGTCAGTCTATTTTGAAACCTAGGAAGAAGCCATGGGAGGAGGCCGAGCAATGAAAATCGCATGTTCTGTAAACTCATCCTCAAACCCTATTCATCCTTGTTTATCAATAATAATAAAACAATTTTTTTGGCCAGAAAACACATTCAAAGTCCAGAATGGCCTACAATCAGTTTTCAATGCAAGGGATGACTGGCGGATTACCTCAGAACATGCAGCAAGGACGTCCTCAAATGAATCCGGCCATGATGGTTCGTAGCTTCTTTATCTTTTGAGCTGCTTGATACTCACTTTTTATCCTTGAATTAGAATGCGTACAACACTCAATCCATGAACGCACGAGCTTACCCCATCCAGCAGCATCAACCTCCCGCAGGCGGTTCTCAACAGTACTACCAAAACCCAGCCTCACAACCCGCTCCAACTCCTCAACCCCCTCAAAGCATAAAAAGGCCTGAACCGCAGCAACCACAACAGCCAAAGTAATTTATCTTATCGGACGCTTTTTTCTAAAAACGTGGATAGGAAGAAGAAGGCGCTTGATAGAACGCTTCCGAGAAAGATTGATGCGTTTGTGCCAGAGGCGAAACTTTATACCGAGCTGTGCGATTTTGAGAAGAGGCTGGATGCGACGATTGTCAGAAAACGGCAGGATATTCAGGAGTCGAATGCTAGGCCATTGAAGGTGCGTTAAGAAAGATTTGTTCTGGTCATGCCATCGCGAAGGAGTCACACTGACACTGATTTCGTTTATGTGCCGAATCTAGACAAAGAGGTCACTGCGGATTTTTCTGTCTAATTTGGCGGCGAACCAGTTCGCAGAGGAGAGAGAGGTGGGGAGGCAATGGAGGTAGATTCTTCGAAGATTCCGTCGTGGACTTTGCAGATTCAAGGAAGGCTTTTGGATGTAAGAATCTTTTTTTCAATTCTGTATTTATAAATGCTGATTCTATTTTGTTGTTTTTGGTTGTGTCGTAGCCTCCAAACAGTAGGAAACTTTCGAATCAACCAAAGTTTTCTACATTTGTGAAGGCGATTGTGGTACAATTGGATAGAGACCCTGCGCTGTATCCTGAGGGCAATTACATTGAGGTGAGCAAGTCCCATAAAATTTTATGATGTACCCGAAATGTTGATGTACTTTAAATTTCTTTGTCCTTGTTTTCAAATGACGAATCGTATATTGTTTCTTTTGGTGCTAACTTGGAGCCTTTTGCTTTTTTTGTCATGTCCTATCCTTAATTGTCTTTCTATTTACTAATCCTGTTGATTTCTCTTCTTTCTTAGTTCCGGAAATCGTTTGGATCACCTGAGTTTGATGGCGTTGAGATTAAGCGGAGAGGAGACTCGGACGTGAATGCCAAGATTTTGTTTACCTCGATCAGAATCCGGAAAAGTTTATGCTCTCAGACTCATTAAAGGAGTTGCTTGGAGTATCTGTTGATACCAAGGCCAACATTATAATGGCTCTATGGCAATATATCAAGGTTTTTTTTATAAGGTTGGGCATGTACTGATTTTTGGTAGATTCATAAACTTCAGGATGTGGATGATAAACGATTTATTAAACTGGATGATGCATTGGCTTCAGTAAGTTGCTTTCTTCTTTGGCAACCTAACATCCTCATTTTCTAGATATTTAAAACCCAAAAAATAGGATTCACACAAATTCCCGAACTCATTCTCCAGCATCTTCGACCAAGCGATCCCGTCGAACTTGAGTATACCATTAAGATCGACCAAGAATACACGCTTTCCAACATTGCGTATGATGTGGAAGTGGAGGTTGATGATCCTGTTACCACTCAGATGAACCGGATTGCGATGAATGGTGATCAAAGCACGCAGAAGGAGATTGCGGATTTGAACGAGCTGGTTTGTGATAATGTTTAAGAGTTTTTGTTGACTGTTGGGTAGATTGCGAGAGAAGTTGAGGAGATTAATGCCTATAAATTGAAACGCGAGTTTATGCTTGCTTTTGCAAAAGATCCGGTTGGGTTTTTGAATACCTGGGTAGCTAGTCAGAGTCGTGATCTTGAGGTGAGGAGTATTATTTTTAGAACAAGTACACTGATACACGCATTTATTTACAGGTTATTCTTGGGGACACGCGGTTTAACACTGAAGAATCAAGAAGGGCAGATTTCTACCGCGAGCCCTGGGTGAGGGACGCTGTCTTCCATTTTATGTCTAAAAAGCCGTGAGAGTTGACGGAGCTATGCTTGTGTTGGATGTAATAAATTTCTGGTGGTATCTTTGTGTAGCCGTGAAAGGATTTTTGGTTCTGAGATGTCGAGCCCAGAAGTACATCAGTTCCTGTACGGCACTCCGGTGACCTGCCATAGCTTCAACAAGGACAGGACGGGTATGTCTAGAATGACTGCGTTAGACATCCTTCGCGTCGATGACTTGTGGAATTCTCTTGCCTCGCTTTCCTTCATGTTCTGGAATGGACATTTCTTTTGCTATGGGGTCGGTCCCACTTACCTTTCTTGAACGTTTCTCGCAGAGGTTGCGCTGTGCCCCGCGAACAACGAGGTCCACATTTACCGGAAGTCACCCACAGGATGGAACCTCGTTCAAGTCCTTCGGGAGGTACGCACATGACAATAAAACGAAACTGCATCAACAGCGCCATACTCATACATTCATCATTCAAACCAGCATGATAAACTCGTCACCTCCATCGATTGGGCCCCAGAGACTAACAAGATCGTCACCTGCGGTCAAGACCGAAACGCTTACGTGTGGACCCTCGAAAAATCCCAATGGCGCCCCAAGCTCGTCCTTCTCCGCATCAACCGAGCCGCCACCTTTGTCCGTTGGTCTCCCAAAGAAAACAAATTCGCGGTTGCAACGGGATCCCGTCTCATTGCTGTTGCGTACTTTGACCCAGAGTATGACTGGTATTCAGCGAAACACATTCGCAAGCACTTTAGGTCAACGGTGTTGACGTTGGATTGGCATCCCAATAACATCTTGCTTGCGGCTGGAGCGTCGGATAAGAAGACGAGGGTTGTGAGTGCGTTTATCAAGAGTTTGGATGCGAAGGTTGCGGATCCGATTTGGGGAGATAAGTTGCCTTTTGATACACTTTGTGCTGAGTTAGGAGGGGAGAATGCTGGTTGGGTGCATTCCGTGGCCTTTTCGCCAAGTGGAAATACCTTAGCTTGGGCGAGTGAGTAGTTATTTTCTATCTTTGGTTATTTCTATTCATGTGGTGGTGGTTGTAAGGGATTTACGTGTTATTTATTTTGTCTTTATATAATTCTTTCTATGCTACCTTTTTATAAGGGTTTGGTTTGAAGTTGTGTTGATGGTTTTGCAGGTCATGATGGAACTATTACTGTCTCTGGTGGACCTGGTGGACCCATCAAAGTCATCACGTCCCCCAATCTTCCTATTCTCTCCCTCTTCTTCTCCTCTGAGACGGAGATTGTGGGAGCCGGTCATGACTGTGTTCCATTCCTGTACTCTCAGAAGGGAGGAAAATTGGTAAGCTCTTGAAACCTTTTTGTTACTCTTTAGGTCAAGATGCTGATATTTGATGTAGGGAGCTTACAGAGAAGCTGGATAAAGGCAAATCGTTAAAGTCGGAGGCTTCCAACTCTGCCATGAACAAGTTTAAGATGATGGATTCTCGAAGCCAGGCTGTTTCGAATGATGTGGAATTGCCGTCAACTCATCAAAACACTATTACGTAAGGCTTTCCTTCGCTTATATAAGAATGTCCTTTTTTTGCCATACTGATTTTTGGGTTCTACGATTTTTTTTATTTTTTTTAATTATAGATCTGTTCGCCCTCATGTTTCTCGTGGTGGAAGAGTTGAAAAGTTCAGTTCGTCGTCTGTGGATGGAAAGATTGTTGTGTGGAGCCTCTAAAAATACTCGCGTTTTTGATTTGTTTGAATATATCTTCATGTTGTTGCCTTGAATTATGCGTACCTTTGCTATGAGGTGTAGAGTAAGAAAACTCTTACTCCAAGCCCTGAGAAAGAGACAGAATTAATTAGGGAAAAAATAGTGGTGGAATAGAGGAATTGTGACGTCTATCTATAAAAGGGACACAGCGGGATATTCCTTTAATAATTTTTATTAAACATCACACATCACTCTACGCGGATATCACAAAAAACTTCCATTCAAAAAACGGAGTAATCCCATCACCTCTTCACACAAATATAAAATTAAAACACCGAACTTGAGCGCCGAAGGTTCTCAGGTATATTCAGTACCGCTGCTTCCCCAACTTTGGCTTAAATGTAATGGGATGCGTTTCCTCAGTCTACACCAAAGAAAAAGAAAAAGAAAAACATTTCAGAAAACCGCTCTATAAATTCAAATCAATTTAGAAAGAAACTCACAGCCCGGTCATCCTCTTTCCAGATCTTAATGGTCTTTCCGCCTCTCCCGTGATAAGACGCAACCCCGTCCGATCAAACGTGGAACAAAACACTCCATTCTCGCTGTCAAGGGATCCAGGTTGAGCCAAAGTCTCAGCGGTCTGGAAGTTATAACCCGTCTTGTAGTCCCAAAAGTGCATAGAGCCGTTGTCAGCTATTAAAAACAAAATGGTTAAAAACCTTAGTCACCGAAAATCATAACAAAAACAAGAAACCTTACCCCCAGAAAACAATACATTATCCTGGTTCACCGCAACCGTATTTACAATCGCATTATGGCCCTCCAAGTTTTGAATAAACTCTCCCTTGGGACACCTCCATTGCTTGATATTATCCGGACTCGCCGTCACAAACGTAAACTCTGTCGGATTGATCCCCACAGCCCTCACACTCTTCTTATGATGCGTCAACACCGCCGACGTCTTCCCCGCCGCTAAATCCCAAAGCCTCACGGTAGAATCCATGGATCCAGTAATAATCTGCGGATCACCCTCCTGAGTCTTGATATCGGCAATGGTCGATTGATGACCTGTTAAAGCGAAAATTTGGGTTTTGGTGCGCATATCCCATACACGGGCCGTGGAGTCACGACCGCCTGTCACGAGAACGTCAAGGGTGGGGTGGAGGGAGAGGGCGTAGACACCGCTAAGGTGACCATGGTAATGACGGATAACTTTGTTGTATTCGAGGTCCCAACATTTCACCATTTTGTCTTCGCCGCAGGAGAAGAGGTAGGGATGACGCGGAGAGACGGCGAGGCCACGGACTGTTGCAATGTGGCCAGTGAGTGTGAGTTTCAGTGTTCCGGATGCAAGATCCCAAATCTACATTAGAGATCAGATTTAGAATATATGCATTTAAAATCAAACTGTAGGGAAACCCGTTGCCTCTACGCTTCATGGCGGAGGTCTGAAACTAGGGCAAAGTCTGCTCAAGCATATCGCGTCTTAATATCTCACCTTGATAACTCTATCACCAGCACCAGACGCAAACCAGTCATTACTCGAATCAACCGACAACGAACGCACCCAACCTAAATGTCCACTGATAACCTACGAACCAAAAAAAATAAATAAGGCATTAATAAATGAAACTCGACATCCCATGAGACGCATGGCGATTTTCCGGATTACTCACCCTCATAAGCTTCCAAGGAGCATGCCACTGAGGTTTCGGCATCTTGCGAGACTCCTTCAATCTTATCAACGCTGTAAGAGACGATGGATGACGATCCTCCTGTCCTTGTTGCTGTTGCGACAATATCAGCGCCTGTGACCTCGGTGCCCCTTCATCCCGCTTTGCATCAATACTATCAATCAAGTTTTGTGTAGAAGTCGAGGTGGCCGCAGTCGCATTCGCATCCGCAGTCGCATCTATTACATTGTCAATAGGCAAAAACCTTTTAAGAGAACGAGACCTTTAACTTCTGCTTTCACCGCTTTCGGTTTCGCTTGCGCGGCAAGAGATGGCGGAAGGTCCTTTGTGTGCGTCCATTCGTCAAGGATTTTACTTGTGAGTTTGATGCGTTGGCTTTTGATACGGACATTTTAGTTTTCTTTTTTTTTTTTCGCTGCTTTCATGCATGCATGAGCGTACCTTGGAGGGTCGTTCGGGACTTCGACCGAGTAGTTTGCGATGAAGAGTTGGTGGGTACGTTTGACGGACTTTGAGGCGAGGTCTGCGCAGTCGAGGGATGGGGTTGAGGTAATAGGTGCTACTGGTGCTGGTGTGGGTGCTGATGCTGCTCCAGGCATTTTTGTAGAGAGTTGTACAGGAAATTGCTGGGACTCGAGACGGGCTCAATACTGGCGAGTTGATGGTATCGCGTGCAGTAAAAAGATGGTGGTGGTGATATGGAAGTTGGAGATGAACTTGTGTTGGATGTATGTTCAGATTGTGATTATATTTGTGTAGGTTGGAGAATTACTCATAAGCGAGGCAATAAAGATTATTCTACATGAAATGCATGGTCCCCGGCATTGACACATTCATACATACACTCACACACACACACACACACACACAGCAACAAAACTCGATCCCATCTCCATCACATCGTCAAACCCCCTTTCCTCTCCCTACACAACATTCTTTCTCGCTTCCGACCGTATTCCGGGAAAATGCCATAATCACCCAACACAAAAAACAAAGTTTTCTTAAAAAAGAAACAAGTTCGTCCCTGAAACTGTCGTTTCTCAACTCATCCAAAAATGTCCCGTCTCCTCTCCCTCAAGACCCTCATCCCCGTCGTTCCCTCGCAACAGCCGCCACCGTCCCCAAAACAAAGCTCTTCATCAACGGCGAATTCATCGACTCGCAAACATCAAAATGGATCGAACTTCGTAATCCCGTAAATATCACTATTCACTTGTTTGAAAACAAGTCTTTTGTTGATCACGTTTCTTGTCGGGTGCATGTTTTTCTTTTTTTTTTGCAGGCAACTCAAGAACTTATCACTCTTGTCCCGCAAGCTACCCCCGAGGAACTCAAGTATGCGAGTGATGTTGCTCAAAGTGCATTCAAGACCTGGAAAAAGTCTTCCATCTTGACTCGTCAAAGGGTCATGCTGAACCTCCAAGCCTTGATCCGTGAAAACATGGTACCCATATCTTCTTTCTCAGCTCTTTCCTGTTCTTTCTCCAACCTCTTTCGTCGGTCGTGAAGGATCCCACTCCTTACCGTTTTTTTCTCTAGGACGAGATTGCCCATTCCATCACCTTAGAACAAGGTAAAACCATCCCCGACGCCAAGGGCGATGTTCTCCGTGGTCTCCAGGTCGTGGAAACTTATGCCGGGATCCCAAGTATGCTTATGGGAGAGACGCTTCCGGTTGCAACGGATATGGATACTTACACGATCCGTCAACCCCTTGGTGTTGTTGCTGGAATTTGTCCGTTCAACTTTCCCGCCATGATTCCGTTGGTGAGTATCTAGATCGTGTCGTAAGCCGCCATAGGCCCTTTGAATCCCCATGTTTCCGCAGTAATCGACAAGGTGTTATGGAATCGCGTTGTCTTGTTCGATCCGTTTGACACTTTTACATGCGACCCCTATATCCTCACTTTGAAACAGATACACCTAATACTTATTTTCTTTACCAAAGTGGATGTTCCCTCTCGCCATCGCAACAGGCAACACCAGCATCATCAAGCCATCCGAACGTGACCCCGGTGCCATGATGCTCCTCACCAAACTCGCCCACGAAGCCGGTGTCCCCAAAGGCGTCCTCAACGTCATCCACGGAGGTACGCTCCTTCATCCTTCACCTTCCCCCCACTAACCCCTCCCTTTCCCTTATACAAGGCGTCGACACTGTCAACTTTATCTGCGACGACCCCAACATCAAAGCCATCTCCTTTGTCGGTTCCGACCGTGCCGGCAAATACATTTTCGACCGTGGCACGCGGAACGGTAAACGCGTCCAAGCCAACCTTGGCGCCAAGAACCACGGTGTCCTCATGCCCGATGCCAACAAGAACCACACCTTGAATTCCCTCGTCGGTGCCGCGTTCGGTGCCGCAGGACAGAGATGTATGGCCCTGTCCACCGTCGTGCTTGTGGGGGAGACCAAAAAGTGGTTACCGGAATTGGTCGAACGTGCAAAGGAGTTGAGGGTTACCAGTGGGTTTGATGAAAAGGCGGATTTGGGACCTATGATCAGTCCAGAGGTGATTAACCTTCCCGCCTCGTTTTCTCTCATCCACGTTGACCTTTGTAAGACTAACCTTTTTCCCCGCCGTTTTTTATTAGGCTAAAGCCCGCGCCGAAGAATTAATCCAATCCGGGGTTGACGAAGGCGCCGAACTCCTTCTCGACGGCCGTGGATGTTCCGTAAGCCCGCCCTCCCCCCTTTTTCTCACACACTAACCACCCTCCCCAACCAGCCCTCTGGTTTCGAAAAGGGCAACTTCCTCGGTCCCACCATCCTCGCAAAAGTCAAACCCCACATGCGTTGCTACACTGAAGAAATCTTTGGACCCGTAAGAACCCCCCCCCCCCTCCCCATTTTTCTAACATCACCATTCAAGGCATTGATTTGCATGGAAGCTGAAACGCTCGATGAAGCCATTGATATCATCAATGCCAATCCTTATGGAAATGGAACCGCCATTTTCACAAATTCAGGAAGCGTCGCTAGAAAGTTTCAGGATGAAGTTGATGTTGGACAGGTTGGAATCAATGTTCCGATTCCAGTGCCGTTGCCCATGTTCTCGTGAGTACATTATTGGATTTCGTTGGGGGTGGAGATTTGTTGACTTTTTTTTTTTTTATGTATAGGTTCACGGGAAGTCGTGGTTCGATTCAAGGGGATGTCAACTTTTATGGAAAACAGGGTGTTCAGGTTAGTCCCCGTTACCTCTTTTGTGGAGTTTTCCTTTTTTTTTACAATTATCCGTGTTTACTCATCTTTCTCGATCATTTGTTTCACCTGCAGTTCTACACTCAAACCAAGACCATCACAGCGCTCTGGAGGAGTGATGACGTCAAGGCGACCCAAGCCTCCGTCAACATGCCCACCATGAAGTAAAAAAATGTAACAAAAAGTGTGTATCAAACCGCAATGACAACATAAAAAAAAAAAAGATGAAAAAAGACGATTTATGCTTTTATGTACATGTTTTTTTTTTGTTCTATAACCTACAATGTCCCCATATTGGTCACATTGTCAAGGGTCGCCACAAAGTTTGTGATAATAAGAAGATTCTGGGACCGAAGTTCTTTTTCACCCAACAAAAAAAAAAAAAGAAAAGAGAGAGCCGTCAGTCGTCCATCACAAATCAAAAAACCAAAAATAGAATGGGGGAACGTATACAATCTCAAAAGAAATAAAAGGAAAATATCCTCACCTTTAATCTCATTCATCAACGAATCCACCACCCGACTCTTCAACATCTCCACCTCAAGTGATCCCGCCCCATCCGGAATCTGATGCACGAGTTCCACCGCACTCGAAATCCGTGGCGGTATAAACGGTTTCCCCACTGTATCCGCATCCCGAATTTGATTCGCTTTACTCGATATCTTTGTCCATTGCACTCGTTCATTATTAAGTTGTTCTTTAAGAGCCTCGATTTCAAGTTCCTGTCGTTCAATCTGACCGAGACACACAGAAATTAGTATTGTTTAGATGAGTGGAAAACCCTAGCGTTGTGGGTTGGGGAAAAAAAGTAAAAAGAAAAAACGATACATAAAAAGAGGTACAAAAAAAGGGGAACAAAGAAAGGGGGACAAAAGAAAGGGGAACAAAACAAAACGGGACTCACTTGATCCATCATGGTGTCAGGGTCAGTGACAACCCGGTCTTTACGTTCTCGACTCATCATCTCAACTTGCATTTCAAGACTCTCCATTGCCTTTTTCGCCTACAATTTAAAGTTAGCATAACCCTCTCTCTCTCTCAAAAAAAAAAAAAAGGTGGGGTACTTCTACATACCAATTGAGTTTGCTCCTCCAACGTTCTAATCATAGCGATCAACGCCTTCTCCCTATTCTTCATCGCCGTATCTCATTCCTCAACCCCTGTACCATCGTCTCACTCTGACTATTCGTTTCTACAACAACCATTAAAAAAAAATAAACAAAAAACAAACAAAAGAAAAAAAAAGAAAAAACTAAAAAGAAAAAAACCACATATTTATCCTTACCTTCCAAAACCTGTTGATCCGCCTTCACCCCCGCAATCGTCTTCAAATACCCCTGTTCCTTCACCCCCCACGCCTGTTTCTCCTTTGTCAACACCGCCAACGACTCCTCCGCCACTTTCGCCTGCAACGCCGCATCCCCGCACTCCTTATCTTTCAACGCCAACCGTTTCTTAAGCTCAGCGTTCTGAGATTTCAAGTCTTGAATCGTGGTGGAATGGGTGTCTTCGAGTTTATACAGGTATTCAATGTTCCAGACGACGATTCGTATTTCTGTCATGTTTAGTATAGTGTAAGAAGACGAGGGGGGGTTACTTTTCGCCATTTGTCGAGTTCTTGTTCGAGAGCTTCTTTTTCTTCAATGACTTTTTTTATGGCTTGGCTTTCGAGGAGGTTGCGGAGTGCAGCGTCTGTCTTTATCATGTAAACAAGAGCGTGAGATGCGATAATATAAAAGAGGGTGTGTTTACAAAAATTTAAGGGTTTGTAATGGAGGTGCATGAAGAGGGTAGGTACCTTGAACCCTCCTTCATCCTCCCCATCCTGTTCCAACGGTGACTTTCTCCGTCCCCCTCCTCTTGATGCCGAATTCAGACTTTTCGAACGTGGGAGTCGGTCCAACTCTGGTGGTGAGAGGAGGGAATTTCGCTAATATATTTGGGGGTTAATCATAAAAGCGGGATAGGGGGGGGGAAGGTACCCGTAACAGCGGTGATAGCGGGGGAGTGCGAAACCCGTTGCCGTCGGAAACATCCGTGTCGAGATGAAAGTCGGTGGAATCTATGGGGGTGTCGGTGACGTTTCGAATGATGCGAGGGGATCTTGGGGGTTTCTTTTTTTGGGGTTAGCGAGGGTTTGGTTGGGGGACGGTGGGGTGTACCTTGAAGGAGGAGGTTCTGGAGAGTTTGACGTCTGTGGAGGAGACGCCAGAGTCCCCATGGCTTCGAGTGCGCAGGCTCGGTCTCCATGACGATGGGGAGAAATGGTGCAACGTTGTTTCTTTTTTTTTTAGATTTTGTGAAGGTGATGGAGTGAGACAGGATTTGAACCACAAACATGAACAACAAACAGTTGTTGTTGGCTGAGTTTGGGTTTTGGGGTGGTGGTTGGTGCGCTTCTTTGTGGAATGTGGGATGGAGGCGGGATGGGGGGGTGTGGAAGGAGGAAGGCGTGGAGGGTGGGAGGAGAGTGGTTAGGAGAGGGAGAGGGAGTGAGAGGTGCGGCCTCACATACCAAAAGATGGCTTTAGACGGCGAGGTATTGTGTGATTCGACCAAAAAGTCTCATAGATCAGCGGCGAAAAAAGGAAGGCAAGGACAAGACTTTTTGTGGTCTACTTTTTACGTTCGTCCAAGCTCTGGAATAGCTCTCCCGAGTCCACCAACATTCGCCATATATTTAATTTCCGTTTAATTTTTCTACTATCTTATTTGCCCGGCTCATGAACCTATTTTGACTTCAATGTTTTGGTTCTTTTTCTTTCTTTTTGTGCGTGTGTTTTCTTTCTGCAGTGCAGAAGGGACCGTGGGAGGTAGAAACACGATTTGATGGGAAAAAGACAAAAGAGCAGCTCATGCAAAATAACGTTGAGATTTAACGAGAAAAGGAAAAATACAAGCAGGTATACACTAAACACACAATAATTCCGCGAAAAAGAATTATTGCAAGTAGAAATCAAGAAAAAAGGTGGGAGAGAAACGTCGACATGGGGTATACCAGGAACGCGCAGTACCAGGGGGGAAAAGTGGAGAAAAAAGACGTGGGTATACCAGGAACTCTCAGTACGTAGGAACAAAAGGGGTTTGACGTTGAACGAAACCCAAAAGCCAAAGTGTTCACATTACAAAAACAAAGAAACAAAAGGGAAAAGTCAAGGTTTTTTTCGCAGCGGAACAAAAAAGACTTGTTTTCAAAACGACACCGCATCACGCATGCCAAGCCAAAGTTGTCCTTCATTCACACCCGGCACAGTGACCTTGACAAGAGCGTCCGAGACGGCGGTTGGTACGACGACTGCAGCAGGTAATGCTATGGTTGGTCTTGCCGCGATGGATTTTGTGACGGCTTTTGGTGGGAGCGCGGGTGCTGCTGCTGGTGCTCCTTGTGGGGAGCGTTTCATGTGAGATGGGGATGAGGTTGTGGTTGGATGGATGAGAGCAGGAGGATGGTGAGGATGAGGAGGAGGTGGGGTGATGGCATTGTGGGTTTGTGGAGAATGGAGGAGATGGTGGTGGTGAGAAATCAAGTGGAAGGGATTAGGGTGGTGGCATTACCTACTGTTTTGAGATATAAATAGATTTTTGTTTTTTCACGTGTTTTTTTGTCGTGCCTCAAAACGTATAACAAAATGTGGGACTTGATTTCCAATAGTTTGGAGGGGAAATGGAATAAGAAAAACATGAGGTTAGAGAAAGGTGTTTGAGAGATATCACTACCGAAATACGCCTTTTTTTAAAAAATGGTTGTGTGCGCTAAACACAAAGTCTGCCAAAGTAATAATATTCTACTAACAGCAAAAGATGATAGAATAAGAGTATTATTGAAAAAAGGGAGAATACGGAGTAGGCGTAAATAGAATGTGATGGGCACATGTACTGTGATGTGATTTGTTTTTTAAAAGATATATTATTTGTGATATTTCTTGGAATTGACAACACTGCAGGAAAAGAGCATTCAGCAGTAAATAGATGAGAGCACCAAAAAACCAAACGAGATATGTGACAGAGGAAAAAGAAACAGAAAAGATGGCACCAAACAACAACGTCGTGAAAGAAAGCAAAAAACAACAAAGGAGGAAAGCAATTACAAAGTTTTACATTGAATGAAAAACGAGAAAAGAAGAAGGGGGGGGGTTGGTGTTGTTAGAGTTGTTTATAAAAGACTATTTCTCTTGTGATGGGCTGTTTTGTATCCAAATCAAAGAGAATCACGCATGCCAAGCCAGAGTTGACCAGCGTTGACGGACGGAAGGGAGACCTTGACACCAGGGACGACGACGGTAGGTGAAGGAGCAGCGGTGGAGTACAACGGTTGTAGTAGTGGTGGTGGTTCTTGCAACGGTAGTGGTGGTTCTTGCCACGGTCGTGGTGGTGGTTGTCTTTTTGGATGACGATGGGAGTGGGAAACCACCGAAACGCTTCATGAGACGAGCGGGAGCAGGAGCAGGAGAGTTTGAGGCAGAGACGGTTGTTTGCATGAGGGTGCAGGATAGGATGATGGCCATGAGGAGGTAGCAGAGCAGTGATCTTGAAGGCATGATGAGAGATGTGGTTGATGTGATGAGAGATGAGTGTGATGTGATGTGATGAGCGAGAGAGAAAGAGAATAGGGGGATGGGATGAATGAATGGATGAGTGACGGTGTGATGATTAAAAAAAAGAATATAAATAAAAGAAATGTATAGATTAAAATGTATTATGTTATTACTCTTTGATTTGTTAATATATATCATATATGCATCAAGCATGTTTTAATAGTATAAATATTATATTATTATTATTATTATTAGTTGTTTTGCTTGTTGTTTTGATGTTTTAAAGTGTTTGATGAATGAATATGAATGAATGAAATGTTATGGTGTGGCAGTAAATAAATAGTAAAATAAAAAATATAAGTAAAATTTAAAGTTAAATTAAAAAACGTTTGATTAAAAAATACAACTAATCTCGTGTAACATCATCGACATTACTATATCAAATTAAAATAAAATATCAAATCAAATCCTCATTTTTATTTTTTATTAAATATTTAATATGTTTTATTATTTTGTTACAACACAACACCAAAGAGTAATAAATATCATCAATACTGGAACCAGTACTCATCACCTCAATGAACCAAAAGGATACCATACATCCACCCCATCAAGAGCCAAACACACCGTCCGTGAACTCATCCTCACGTCCATCTGATATTTGATCTCAAACATCCCACAGAACCTCATTCAGTACTCTTGCTTTGAGCTATATTTATCTTCCTTCAATACTCTCTTTTCCTCATGTCACACTATCGACTTTGAAAACCCTGGATCCACTACACTCCAATACCTATGGTACATATTCATGAGAGTTGGTTTTCTTTATAACAAAAGAGGCTAGTACAACTGCACTATGTACACGCTCAACGATCAACAGTATCCACGACCATGCCCCCTCAAAAACATTTCATTATGAATACACGATAGGCATTCTACTATATACACACATAGGTATGTAGGTACATATGTACAAATGATACTTTAAAAAACATGAACAATTAAAAGAATGAGTCCATGCAAAAAAATCATTTTTGAAAAGGTGAGCGGGATTTGAAAAAATTACACTTTTATATTCATTTACAAGAGAAATCGAGATCTCGTTTCTCAGTTATACACACTTATTAGTGCAAGTATAAAATAATAAAAAAAAGAGTGCAATCGAACGCATGACAAAAAACGACATGTCGATGTATTTAAACCCGAGGGGTTATAAAAGAGATAACCCCTTTTTTTGTTTATAAATATACGATCGCATCCATTAAATATGTAATGTCTCAAGAAAGTAAGAGATAATAAATATATTAAAAGGACGGGAATCAAGATTCAAGGTTTATCAAGACGCACACACACACACACACACACGCACACACAAACAAACAAACAATAAGGAAAAACAAAACAGTAGAAACATTCCCGCACACGTACAACATTATACGAAGAAAAAAAAAACACTAAAAAAAAGGGCAAGTTAAATCACCTACAAGTTACGACAAAGAAAGAGTGGTAAAAAAAAAAAAGGAGGAAGGGGGGAAAGGGGGGGAATTGGGTGGAGGGAAAAGAATTCATCCTAAAAATCAGCATCAAGCGTAAAACTCCACTCCTCCTTGATCCCTCTTATTCATCACCCCAGACTTTTGATACTCTCCAACCCTCTTTTCAAAAAAGTTGGTCTTGCCCTGCAGCGAGATCAAATCCATGAAATCAAACGGGTTCTCAACATTGTAGGCCTTGGAACACCCCAGGCAGACGAGGAGGCGGTCTGCTACAAACTCAATGTACTGCTTCATGAGCACTGCGTTCATGCCAATGAGTGCGACGGGGAGGCATCCGTAAGGAATCTTTTTTTTTTTTTTTTGTTTTTTTTAAAAAAAAAATTAAACAATCAGTCAGTCAGTCAGTCAGTCAGTCATAAAAGGTGCGGATAAAACGAAAGGCAAATAAAAGGATGCAGATGTGTCATAACGACAACAAGACAAGAGAGTGACAACCAATAACAATCAACTCACTCTTGCTCAATCGTCACCGCCTGCGCCACAATTTCCAAAACCCTCGCCTCTGTCGGCCTGTTCCTCATCAACGAAAACAGCAAACAAGCAAAGTCACAATGCAACCCTTCATCACGTGAAATGAGTTCGTTGGAAAAGGTAAGCCCAGGCATCAATCCCCGCTTCTTGAGCCAAAAGATTGATGCAAAGGATCCTGAAAAGAAAATACCCTCGACAACGGCAAACGCGACGAGGCGTTCGGCAAAGGAGGACTTGTCGTCAAAGATCCAGCGGAGAGCCCAGTCGGCCTTCTTGCGGATGCAGGGGACTGTGTTGAGAAAACAAAGAGGTTTAAGTAAGGTTCTAAAGAAAATAAACTATTGATATAGTTGTGCAATCCCCATCATCCACCCACGATCGCCACAGAGGCAGGCGATTCATCCTGTCTCCACCTCGTAAGCATCATAACAAACCTAACCCCCGCCCCCTTCATCAAAACAACCCCCTTCACCATGTAGTCGACTCACCCGTGTCAATCGCATCAAACAAGAATTGCCGCTCAACAGCATCCTTCACGTAGGTATCAATGAGGAGCGAGTACCTACGTACAGAGAAACGCCATCAGTACCAAACATTGCAAAAAAGAGCAACCACTCACATCTCCGAATGGATATTCTCAATCATAATCTGAAACCCATAAAAGCACCTCGCCTCCGGGATCTGAACCTCGCTCGAGAACCGATGGACCAAGTTCTCGTTCACAATGCCATCGGATGCAGCAAAGAAGGCGAGGACTCGAGAGATGAAGTACCGCTCATCATCGTTCAAACGGTTTTCCCAGTCCGAAATGTCTTTGGACAGGTCCACCTTTTCATCAAGACAGTTTAGGCAAAGTCTATCAGCGCAATAAAAACTGGTACCTCCTCAACAGTCCAGAAAGAAGCCTCTGCCTTCTTGTAGAAGTGCCAGACCTATTGTAAGTGTGTGATAAGTAAGTTGAATGAAAGGGGGGGTAGAAGTAGTTGATGCATGAGAAATGGGATCGACGACGGGTTTGCGCGTATCTAACCAGGGAATGTAGGGAACTCTCACCTCATGGTACTGGATAGGGAATAGCACAAACCTCTTGTGGCTCTTCCCAACAAGGGTTCCTCCACGTAGCCATCACCGCCAGCAGCAGCGACAACAGAGTCCGCACCTTCAGACCTTGTTGAAGATGAAATCATGTCCATGGTTTGTCCGTTGGTCTGAAGGGTGAAAGAATTGGGTGACGCAAAAGTATTTTGGAGGAACCGAGATTTTATATTTATTATTTTAAAAGGGAATTTCAAAAGAAGCCCTGTAGAACGCAACAACCCTACACCAACTCCCCTCACACCCCCCCTTCGTTCTACTTTCAACAGAAGGATGGACGAGGAGTTATCATGGTGAGTTTCGTGCGTGTAACAACTTCTGGCAGATGCTATTCAAATCATGGGAGAGAGTAGAGAGAGTCTCGTCCGTATATCGACGGCATTTACTTTTTAGAAGCTGTCACTGAACACCTCCCCACAAACCCTTATCGCTTATCGAAAAAAACCCACTAATGACCACCAACCAATACTTCCACGCAACTTCTCCTCCTCTCCCTCCCGTTAACCAGGCGTGAGCCAGGAAACGATCCGAGGCCATCGATGCCGAGATCAAGAAAGAATCCCATGACCAAAAAGTCTGCCACCAACAAAGGTCCCAAACTTTTACTCCTAGGATCAGGGGATTCTGGAAAGACCACGGTCCTCAAACAACTCAAGATCATCCACGTGATGGGTTTAGCGATGTTGAACGAGCCATGTACAGAAAACACATTCAAGATAACATTATTTTGAACACTTGTCGACTCGTGAAGCGTTGGAAATGTTTGAGTCTACCATGAGCAATCCATTGAATCAAGTAATTATTCACTCCCACTTTTTACTTTAAACTTATCGATCATGATTAGATACATGCGAAAACGGTTGGGGAGTTTAGGAATTCAAAGGGCAACACACATGGGATCCCGGCGTCGGTGCTTTTGGCGGTCAAGTCGTTATGGGCGGACCAAAGCATACAGCAGGTCCTTAGACGGTCAAATGAGTTGCCAGAGTTTCAGGAAACTTCGGAATTCTTTATGAATGATATCGACCGGTGTGCTTCCGAATCATTTGTCCCCACCAATGATGGTATTTACGTTGTTTTAAACTTTTATTCTATCGCTTTTACGTGCTTTGAACCTCTCCGATTTCATCAAAGGACACCCCGAGTCTTCTGTTGTTCGCACTTGATATCTTGTATCGCGTCGCTTACCACATCCCCAACTATTTTTATTTGTTCGTCTTAGACATTCTTCATGCCCGGTTTCGGACCACCGATGTCACCGAGACCCAATTCGTCATCAGCAACTTGGTTTACAAAATCTATGATGTGGGAGGTCAACGGTCGATGCGACAGTTTTGGGCACCCTATTTCGAGGGTGCGATCACAGCCATCTTGTTCGTCGTATCAATTTCAGGGTATGATCAAGTTTTGGTGGAGGATCCTTCTGTAAACAGGTAAACTATTTTTTTTTTAAATCTAAATTCCCACTCCTTATCTCCATGTTGTCATCAACGCCATTTTATTGACACATCTCGTATTCCCTACTCGCCCAAATCAGAATGTACGACGCAATCGCCCTATTTCAGAGTATCTGCAACAACGCCCTCCTCAAATCCGTCAACATCATCCTCTTTTTAAACAAGGTCGACCTCCTTCAAAAGAAAATCCAAAAATCACCTATTCGAAGATATTTCCCTGATTTCGACGGTAACGCTCAAAAACCTCCCACCTTTCACCAACACTCCCCCTTTTTTTTTTCATAGGCGACACTAGCGTAAAAGCAGCAGGCGCGTTTTTTAAAAACAAATTCGTCTCACGAAATCAAAGCACCACACGAAAGATCTACACACATTTCACTACAGGTTTGTTACAACTTTTTAAGCTTGTGGAAAACCCCCCCACTTTTTTTTTTGTAACGCGTCTTTGTAGGAACGGATACAGCTCATATGAGCGTCATCATTTCGGCGGTGAAAGATATCGTCCTCCGTATGGCTTTGACTAGTTCTGGAATCTTATAAACATCGCCTACACACCCAATCATTGTAAAGATACCTTGTTCTTTTTCCCCCGCATTCCCACATACACCTGTTTATCTGTTCATTCATCATCCCGCATTAGCCCTTCCCTGCCCATCACCCTCACCAATCTTTTTTTTTTTTTCTGTGGTTTGTTTGTTTTTTTTTTTTTTGTTTTGTTTTTTTTTTTTTTTGGTCCCTGAATACTTCTTTGTTTTTTTCTTTTCTTTCTTTGTTCGCTCTGTACATGCCATTCCCTCTCACCCTCCCACCCTTCCTTGTTCCTGTTTGTTGTGATTTTTGCTTTATTTTCTTGTTGGTTGGTTTGGTCGGTTGGTTTGGGCTTGGGCAGCCACTCATGATAGATAGACATTGCTTAATAAAGTTTGCCAAAATAAACCTGGTGGTGTATTGCTTTGCTTTGGGTGCGAGAATGAAATTTTATGAAAGAAGAAGATTAGCAAATAGGTGGACGACAATATTTAGAAGGCCTTCAACGTTACCGTTTAAAACACAACAGCTTTGTCACCTAACTCTGTTTCCTTCTTTACGCTAAAAGCACAACATATAGACGATTCATTTTCTATCTCCACGCAAACAAAGAAAAAGACCGAAACCATGCTTTATTATCCAACCAAACTTTTTTTTTTACATGAATCAAAAAAACGTCTTGAGCTTAATCTTTGGCGCCAACGTCTCCGCATCCGCCTCTTTCTTTACCGCGGTCGTCTCCGTATTACCCGCTACAAGACTCTTCAAACTCCTCTCAATCGCCCCCTTATCCTCTGCCGACAACTCCATCAACGCACCCCTAAACTCTGTCTGCCTCTTGGCTGCCGTCTGTAAAAGCGTGGCAGCCAGTACACGGTCCTTTTGCGAATCCGTGTCCTGCGATGGGAGTGCCGACAACGAGCGTAACATCACAACCATGACTATGAAAAGTGTTATAAAAAGTCTTTTGTAAAACTTCTCCTTACATTCTTTGGGAAGCGTCATGGCGAGCGACGAAAAGATTTTTAAAAGCTCTTGATATATCTCAATGCTGATCGTGTCTTTTCCGTGCACGATGAACGTGAAAAGTTGGGGTACGAGTTCCCGAAGGAACACGGTATGGGTTGGTGTCATTTTCGCAAAGTCCAATTGCAAAAATAACACGCGAACGCAACTAACAGCGATCTCGGAAAACTAAAGAATAAAGGATTAAAAATATGTCACAATAACTATGAAGGTTGTACCTGATCACCCAAATTCAATAAATCGCTAAACATACTCGACGCCCGCACAATAATCTCCCGATTCTGCACCAACGCCGATGGTGTTGAAAAACACACTGAAATTGAAACCGCAATGTTTTTAATCTGTTGAACGCTCGTATCCTTCTCGTCACTGGATTAAAGTGTCAGACTGTCATCAACTTCATCTTCCACTCACATGTATCCTTGAAGTTTATCCAGCAAGCTCACAATAAAGCTTTGGAATGGTTTACACAATTTCCTCGCCGCCACATCCGCCGCTAACCCGCTACATCGATCAACAATAGATCGAAGAGATAAAAGCGCAACGTTCGAGATTTCAGGGGATGCTGCGTTTTCTTCCATGACCTCTAAAAAAACTTTTAACAATGGTTCAGAGTTAATGTGGGCACCTATGAGAATAAAGAGAGCCTGTGGGATTATTATGAAGAAATGGTGGTCTTCGAGACGTTGAAGACGGATTAGGGCATTCAAGGCATCGAGGAGGGCGACGGTGATGCGGGAACGGTCTTGTTCCGGTGATTTCAAGAGGTAGACTGCGAGGAAAACATGTTAAGAGGTTATGTGGAGGGGATGGTGTACGTACATGTTGTGACAGGATTAAGAGATAGGGATGGTATATGGTAGATGAACGAGTTCATCAACACTTTCCAGACACCGAAAAAGGCGGAATCCTTCCAAATTTCTTTAGCAGCTGTAGTTTCGCTGGATTCAGATTGTCTTCAACTATATGTTAGCAATATCGAAAATAATAGTAGACGAAAGAAAAAAGTAAAACGGCGCGTAATATTGGGTTATAGAAAGAGTGAAATGAACCCACTTTTTCTTTGCCGCATCCCGCTCCAAAATATGATCACCATAGTGCGTAATAATTGACTTTAGAATGTAAATTGCTTCCATCTGAATCTGATTATCCGAAGCCTGAATAATCTTCTCAAGGACTACAATCAATTCGGGACAAATCACCTGAAACCAGTCAGTCTTCAAAAACTAAAGGGCGTGAATTACAAGAAATGATGCAGCCGGCAAAATCTCCGGTCTAAGCAATTTCCTTAGACACTGCAAACTAATTTTCGCTTGCTGTTCCTTCGAATCTATGGAAACTTTCCCTTGATCAAATCCAAGACCTATGTGAGACGCGGATTCAATGCATAGGCCAATGAGGATGGAAATTTGGGAGGATTGGGAGTGACTGTCCAAAACGTTGACGAGTAAAGCTATGTTGGTATCGACAAGAGATGAAAGCGATTCAATGATAAAGTGCCAGCATTCTTTGTAGTACTAAAAGGGTGAGAAACGTTTAAGGAGGTCTTTACCGGAAGTATCACGTCGCGGGTAGCTGCCATGTACATATTGCTGTTCTGCGACGAAGAATCTTTGGTGTGAAGAAGGGAGAGTGGGGAGATAGAGTCCAGGTCGGCTTTCAGGTGGGCGTAGTCACGGAGTAACTCAAACCACGATTTTACGAGACGTGATAGGTTTGGGCCAACAATCGTTGATAAATACGGATACTTGGAAGCCGAAAGTGTAAGTTGAGACCAAGCTGCCAACGCTGAAATACGAAGCATAGCAATTTCATTTGGACTTGACCTTTTTACAAATTCTGTGAGGAATCGGTTAGAACAAAAGTAGACAATAGATTGGATGGTAACCTTCTGAAAATTCTAACATTCCAGTCAAGAGACGAAAACTCGAGAAAGTGAGCTCACGTCTGTGTTGATTCCACTGCCTACGTAGGCAGCACAGACGCGACATGCTAAAGCCTGAATGATAGGGAGAACGTCCTCGTTGAAAGCTGGCGTCAATGCAGCGCTGATTTGTGCCTTAAAACGTTAACAGGCATATAAAATAGCTAAACATACCTGGTATTGCTCCAAAAGTGCAGACTCTTGGAATCCGGGTCTCTGGCTGCGGAAAAAGACCTAACTCTGTTAAACGACCTTCACAGAAAAATCTAACCTCCAATATATCACTTAACAACGACAAACCCTCCATCCTCAAATCATAAACGGTAGCGGTCGCGCATGAAAAGGCAATTTTAATCAAATCTGTCAATCGAAATACTAAATAGTCGTGCGGCTTCCCATCCCCTAAACTTCCCCTCGCAGCAATCAAATCCACATGCTGTGCAATGTTGGCCGACGAGAGAATCTGCAAAATCTTTCTCAAACATTGCAGAGCAAAGACTTGTGTTTTCCAACGCGGCATCAACACCACAGCCTTATTCTCTCCAATCGTCTTTGATTTGTCGGATTTGGTTATACCGGTTTCGCCAAGGTTGAATCATCGTCGTCGTCGTTTTGCGCGTATCTTGAACGTCGATGTTGAGGTTTAAATTGGATGTTGACATCCCACCCTTTGCGGCAATGCTTTTGCAGATGTTGATCCATTTCGAAGGTGCCTCGACCACCACATGTTTCAGCAACCCCATAATAACATCCTTGGTTTCATTTCGAACCATATCCTCAGCCTCAACATCCAGAAGTGTGAACAACTGCTCTTCCAACTGCTTTCCAGACGATACGTTCAAAACAAGCTCAGGGTCTTTCTGCGTCATCTGATAGATGCAGGTAATAGCTGCTTTCCTCAAATGTGCATGATTACTCCCGTGATTCCGAAGTTGCTCTTGCAAAAACGGAATAATCGTAAACATATCCAAATGTTTCGGCGAGAATAATATGAAGTACTGATACACCGGACAGCTTCAATAACTACAGCCGGATCAGAGTCATTCCGAAGTTCCTGAAGAGACCATAACACAACTCCCTGACTTTCGGACGACGCCTGAAGTTCAGGCCCCACAACACCAATCAACCCATAAAGCAGTCTTCCAAAAATAACCGCAGTGTTTAGTGTAAGTGAATTGCTGGTCTGGCCAGAGATATGGTAATCATGCGACTCTGACATGAAAAGCTTGACAACTAAAGAGAGAGTCGAATTCGTAAATGATCCATACATCACGCTAGCGCTTTCAACCACCATAGATAAGGATTGAAGCGCCCATGTGTGAACAAGAGCATGCGGATCACTGGACAGCGAATGTAAAATACCGACGATTGTCTTGAGATGGGAGCTTGACGCCATTCCTCCAACATAACTGTTAATAAAACCCAAGGCCAATGAGCAGCCGGATCTCTGGTCAGGATCGCGAATGTTGATGATTCGATCCACGAATGCTTGAATCAATGTGTTTATAAATGGGCCCGACGAAATACTCCTGCAGAGCCTGCCAAGAACGTCAGAGGCAAAAAGTCTCAAGCTAGGGTCCATTGTAACGACAAATTCCTGCGTAAATAATTAGTAGAAAGTATACAGCAGTCAAAGTACCTCTGTGACATTCTTGATACCGTTCACCAACGAATCATCCGAAATCGTAATCTTCCGCGTGGCAAACACCTTTAAAGCACCCCGGAGCGACACCAAAAGATTCCGCTGGAGTGCTGCCTTCTCATTGGCGACACTTTCCCCGGTGTCAGTTGCTTAGATGTTCTATTGATTTTCTCGATGATAGAAACTTGAGTCTTGACACTCACGGCACAGAATAAGAGTGAAAACAAATCGATGGCGTTGTCCACAGCAATTACTGAAGTAGGTCGAAGATACTCTGAGTTAACTGGGAAAGATGCCGCAGAGTTGCTTGAAGGAAGGAAATACAATGTGTGAGGTCAATGTCGAATTGATGAGGAGCGAATGTGTTGAGGTGCTGTACACAGTGAGGAACCACAAATTCACTGCTGTTCACAAGACCATCGCAGGATTTCAATATGGAGTTATCTTCATCCGCGGCCAAGTAATGGATGTTGACCGAGGAGAAGAGAGAAAACTCGAACGATGGGATCTGCTTATCACCACTTGCGATTGTGGCGCGATCAGTCCCTTCGGTATCAGGAAGGAACGTTTCCAACGACAACTTCACAAGGAGCTCAAAACTGGTCTCAAAAGAGGATAATGGCTTCATTTTATGAAAGCACTTAAACAGTCTAGTTCTTAGAGAGTATTCGGCAGAGACCATCTTATGCTTAAACGCCATAGATTGAGATTGGGCCGGAAGAGGGATCATGGTAATAAATGCCAAAACATTATTCAAATAGACCACAACTCTCTTAGCCACATCCACAGAAAGTAGGTCCTTGGCGTTAAATGTCAAAAAGCTGTTTAGCCAGCCAACGCGTTGTCCCTGCATGCGATAGCGAAGAGCCAGTCAGCATCAGTAGCTGATCCCAATTCCTTAGTAGAAGGTTTGGGAAAGCGGTTTTCCATACTAGCAAAACTTGTGTCAAATGAACCCTCACAAAGTTTGGGCCGAGGCAGAATAGAGACCCCAATAGTAGCCAAGCAACTTCGTTTGAAACCAAAAGCCATTCTTGCGTCCTTGACGCTGGATGATAACTTCAATAACTGTGCAGCTGTCGAAAAGATCGAGGCTACAAGGTCAAAGGAGACGTTTAGGGCGTGTTTTGGGACAACGCCGACAACAGCAGCAAGTGCAGCGCCAATGTTGTAAACCTGGGAGATACCTCTCCGCCTTTCTCTGGAGCCAGGAGCGTCATCTCCTTTTGTAATAAATTAAAGAGTCTTTCCACAAACTTTGGAAGATTCTGGGAAGAGCGAGGCAAATGGAGCGTAAGGTCATTGAAAGGAAGAGATTCGATAGCCGAGAAGGCCTGGGGAGAAGAGAGAAGAGCGGCTCGATTAGATTCTCTTCTACGGGCAAGGCGGCGGTTCCCACAACATCAAGAATATAAGATATCTCCTCAAGCACGAAAATGAGTTGAAGATCATTGAGGGGAACGTCTGCACCGATGTTGCCGTCTTTCACATCAATCGGCAAATATGCTGCACTAAGATCTTTAAGGGCAATGACTTGCGAGTTCTCAGCAATCATTTTCAAAATTTCCCTCGAGATGTGGTTGCAAAAGCCCTTCACCCAAAGTGCCTCAGAAGATGTTGAAATAACTTTTCGAGTTTCCGAGCAAAGCCACGAGATGCCTGACGATGGTCAGGTAATTCGACTCCAAAACACTGATTCCAAGGCCTCGAACCGTTTCAATGTATGAAAGGAAAAGCGTTTCTCGAATATCCCGGCTGAAATGCTTCATAATGCAATTTCCGAGAGCACCAAGAACGTCCTCCAAGTTAAACACTGTCTGCGCTTTCTTGTCATTAGCATTGGCTGGTTTTGATCCAGACTGTAGGCATAGTACAGCGAGAGTACCAATAAGTCCAGCAATATCCTTTCGAAGAGCGAAATTGGAAGTCTCGACCGATTTAACAAAGGTTCCAATGGTAGTTTCCAATTCGTCGACCTTTAAAGGTCTTGCAACATTGCAATATTTGTAAAGAGATTGAAGTAGCTAAGTAAAAATTAATTTTTACTGGCAACAATAAAATGACCTTGGAGTATCCAGATCTTATTGCAGAGTTCTTGTCGGAAAGTCCTGCTTTCGAAAGCTTTAATATTTCCTTGACTGTCGCCTCAGAAAGAGTTTTCCCTCCGACGGAAAGAGACTGCGAGAGTGCTCGAATCGCCTCGTATCTGAGGCCAAGCTAATATAAATCGTCAGCAAGATGATGCTAAGACAGTGATATAACCCACATCGGTGTCTCTAGTCAACTTTAACCCTTTTAAAAACATGGCGGTAGATTCAGGATACAGAGAGAGAACCTAAAGAAACTCATAATTAAAATTCCTGAAAGTAAATAGAACCTCACCTTTTCGCCGACATTTTCAGAAAGGGAGCCGACGCAATGAACCAATGCACTAAAAGTATCATATCATAATTGTTAAATATCCTCCTCATAAATTACTAATCAGAAAGCGCAGTGAGTGTAGAAAACAAAGTAATTACATCTTAATTTGTGGGTCATCAAGCTTCTTGTTTGCATAGTGAGAGTGCAAATTGGCAATGAAATCAAACAATGATCGTGTTTCGCCTTGTTGATAAACAAGTGACAAGATTCTCCCAATGGTCTGCCGAACTGGTCGAGTAGGTTTTGGAGACACGCTCGTTAGCAGCTGGAACAAGACCTTTTCAATCTTTGCCTGAGCATCAATGAGATCCTTGAGAAATGTGAGACCCATCATTCATCCGACTCTATCTCAAAACCTTTTCTGTACATGAGCTCAGATTCTTCTCAAGGAGGTAGAGCCATTGGAATACAATCTGCTCTTTCTTCTCGGGGCTGTCTGCTGCGTTGATCTTCTCCTGTATTCCGTCAAGGGAATCCATCGTGCAGATGCAGATGCCGACACTCAAAGTGGAATTGTCAAGGATTTTCGTTGCACTACTACACAGGATGGCTGCATGGACTAAAGTGGCTCTGTGTAGGAGGAGCCAATATCCTGACCGTCAAAAGATATTTAATGATATACATATGGGTAGGAATACAACGTTGTTGATAAGATAAAATATGGCCTTACAAGGTGGACGTACATATTCATAACACAATATTTCGGGTTTGACACGTCTCGGAGCGGCGTTAAAGCTGACATCATCTTCCACACGCGTCATTGCAAGTCAAAATAAAGTAAACCATTATAGATATATAATTATCCCATCATCGGTGAATGGTTCTTGTTAATTAATTCGTTTGTTGGAAAAAATATTTGATTACAAAGGCAAAGCTGTATGTATACAAGTTCAAATGCAGAAATTATGTATATCGCATCAATTCTTTAAAATTGAATACTTTCCTGAACTAATTATTAAATATTCACAACGTATGAACAAGCTCTGCGGTATCAAAAGGCTTTATCCGCAAACGAAGATTTTTGCAGAGATAATTAATAACTCCACGTTCTTGATACTCCTGCATACTTTGTCTTCTAATCTACATCGTCTTAAGTGTGACCCTTTTGCTATTTCCACAAACCTCGATCGCCTTCATATTTCCTGGATTAAATGTTGGTAAATCCAAGACGTGGAGAAGCGGCCAAACTACAACAACGCATTCTGTAAACGCTGTTTTCAGATTTCCTCCTTTCTAAAACAAACCTCAGCATATATTCAAGGGAGGAACAAATACCTTAATCACTCTCTCCTTGTTTTCCCATAACGTGACCAGGAGATGAAGAAGATCATTTTCAACGCATATCAATGGAAACACAGATAGTGCGGGCTCGAAGATGGGGCCAAGGCGGTTGTCTTTTATTCGACATTCAGCCAATGTTCTTCGGTAAGCTGAGAATACAGGGACGGCGGAGAGGAAGGAGATAATGTTGTCAGGAAGATGACTAGAAGGCATTAATAAACCCTCTCACGAAGAATGCCTACTCTAATTTTTCGAGAATAGATTTTTCTCTTCCATACACGTAACGTGAGTTTTGGAGGCTTATCTGAAGTATATTATTATACGTAAATGAATTGAATTGGGGAGACAAAACAATCAAGATTCTTTGAGTAGAAGAATTAACAGAATAAGATATGAAGTATACCAAATTTACTCTCCACCCTTTGTTTTGCTCCACCACTCACAAACGGATTTCTATCGTAGATTTTCACGTCGTAGGTTTTATTCTCAATCGGTCCACCATCTGATGTGAACAACGGCAGCACCCCCATCCAACAGTCTCCTCGATTTCTATAATGTTTAGCACGCTATTAACGCAAAAAAAAAACCTTCATCCTCATTCCTTAACGTACATCCAACTTCGAACAGGATACATAGCTTTAGATCAGACGCTTCTGTACGTATGAATAGAGTGTTTTCATCGTCTTTCGGGAAAAGGAGAGATGCCTGGTGTAGGTCAGACAAATTATGGGGAAGTGTTTTACTTTTGATGAGAACCGCCATACTGTGGGAAAGTCGGGGTGGGCGGCTGCAGAAACGTTGTGGATGTTTGCTTATCAACGATTCACCGTCGAACAGAGCTATACGGACTTGACGTCCAAGAATAACGGTGCTGGCGGTGTTTGTTGTCTGAATATTTTTGCCATCAAGTATGCTGAATGCCAGGTGGTTCTAGTCGGTCTTTTCCTTAGCTGGGAGGGATAAAAAATGTTACAACCGCAGAGCTGATACTTTTGAAGTGAAGCTTACGGTCGAATTTTTCGGATCCAATAGCATATCTTTGCATGAGTCAATAAGACGATTTTCACTTGGTAATGCTTACTTCGAATAGAACTCCGGAGCGACATAATTTGGGCTCTAGAAATGCGCTAATCCTTCCGCTTCCTATTTTTATTAAAAACTGGTTACATCGTCCACCACCTTTGTTCCATCTCTCCGCAAGCGTTGAAGCCGCGAATACTTTAATCTTTGGGCCCACTCTCCATTTTCTCCGCCGTAGATTCATATGCATGAATGTCTGAAAAGTCATCTCTACCGAAAGCTAACTTCAGCACCTTGCTTTTATAAGCATTACTTACCTCGTTTCCTCTTTATTGTCTTCATCTTCTTCGGTGGCAATGTAGGTTGTTGGGACATAGCCCTCCTCATCTCCAATCCGGACGTACCTTGAAACGAAAAGCCGTCAACCAAAGCGCATCACCTCACTGCGACACCATGCGACCACTCACCACCAGTCCGGATCATCATCGTTCACAACCTCCATTACATCACCTTCACAGAAATCCAGCTCCTCCTCCGTCGCTCCCTCATAATCATAGATGCCTCTGACGAACTTCATACCAAATATTCTCCAATAAATTGTCGATCAAAACAACTATAGTGGACAACTAACTTCAAAACAACAAATTTTGACAAATGGGTGACGAAGACCAACTTAAGCCCGCAGCGCTATCCACCGTCCGTGCGTCAAAGGAAAACCTTGCGGGCCAACTCAAGGATCAAGACAGGACTTGACACATGGTTCCAACCGAAACATTTCCCAGATTCCATCACAGCCTCAACCCCCGAAACCATCGGGCGACCAAATCCCTCCAACGAATGCCATCGTCTATGAAACACATATGTGATGCGGCCTGAAAAAAGTATGGATAGAGGGATCTTGGTTTGAGATATTGACGTTGTTTTTTGTTTGTTTTTTTTAACTAAGGTTCCGGTGTGAACCCGCAAGGAAGATTGTTGAAGAAATCCTTGCTGCGAACCTCACAAAGGTGAAATACGACCCTGAAAAAGTTCAATCCCTTTCCCTCAAAATCGCCAACGAGGCCCTAGCCGCACTTAAAAGTATTTTATGAAACCGCCAAATCGAAAACTAAAGATTTATTTTAGAATTGGAGTTCGAGCGGTACAAGTACGTGGTGGAAGTCACCATAGGAGAGTTTAAAGCACAAGGGATAAGAGTAGCTTCAAGAGCGTTATGGATACTGCAACGGATTCGTTCGCATCAGCATCATTCAAAAATGTAAGCCTCTTGAGTTTGTGAAAAGGAGAAATAATGGAGATGATAGGGATCGGTGTTTGCTGTTGCTCTAGTGTTTGCGTGTTACTTTGAGTGAGCTTGAGAAATATTGTTGAGGAGCTCATGAGTCAGAGTCCTCCATCAGCGTTGGCAATTCAACTTCGTCATCATCTTCATCATCTTCCTCGTCGTCCTCATCCTATTTAAATAAAACATTATGTTAGAAAATGACCTGTATTAAACGACAGAGAAAAACAACAAAAGAACAGGCTATTGAACAAGTGAAGAATAAAACTGAACTAACCATCTCATCACCCTCCGCCTCTGCACCCTTCATATCCAACTGGTAGAGATAATCCACAGTTGACTCCTTTGTTACGTCCACATCCATGGAGTCCCCAGAAGCCAGAGCAACCATCGCTTTTTGCACCTTCCCCTTTGGCGCTGCCTTGTCAAGCATATCCGTCTCAACCTTGACAATGTCTGTAAGTTTAAACTCCTCGCTCCATGTCGCCAACACAGCAGCAGAAGTTCCAATGGGCTCCTCCTTAGGCGGCACAGTGTAGAAGGGAATTTTGCCAGCGTTCCAGTCAACAATCACAGTGCGGGCTGTGGACTCAAGGTCAGGGATACCACCCTAGAATTAAAAAGTCAGCATGCGATGTAAAAAAAGTAAATTATAAAATACCTTCCGCAACTTGCCACGTTTTTCTGGCGAGGTGAATGAGGAAATCACGGGATGATGAGCAGTAAGGGATGTTGAAAAGAGTGATGAGCTGATCAATCTTGCATTTTGAAAGCAAGAAGTCAACTACATAAAAATAAAAAAAACAAAATCAGTATATTTTACATGTAACGGCCTCGGTACAAACCTGCACCAACGGGATCCTCGACGAGTTCCACCTTGACACAATTTCTCAAAAGGACCTTCCACTTATCCTCCTCGTTCTCGACCTTTCCAAAGACAATACCAGGGCAATCTAACAACTTAATGTTCTTGTCAAGATGAATCTGCTGCGCAACTTTCGTGACACCGGGAGTCGAGCCAACAGTGCAGACCTTGTTCCTCTTCAACGAGTTGATGACACTGGACTTTCCGACATTGGGGAACCCGATGACACCGACAGTAATACTGGTCTTCAGCCCCGAGTTTCTGCAGTAGTTTTTTCAGGAGTTGCATTAAGTTCTCGGCACCTATTATTGTCAGTGAAATTACAGAGGTATGAAGACTTTACCAAGACAGTCGCTCGATGACAATAAATCCTCGGATGCTATATCAGTGGACACCTTTGAGCGAGAAATGTTGTTACGTTGGGATTGGGTTGATGCTTTAAAAGCAATGGTGGCAACTCCCTGCGGAGGTACTTTAACCATTTCTCAGCAACAAGTTTCGGGATCAAATCTAAACAATTACGACTGATAAGAACACATTCACCACATAAACGTAGCTCATGACGCAATAATTATGGAATAAAAACATACCGATCTTATTCACAACCAAAATGATCCTCTTATTCGATCCTTGGTTCATTACAAACTCCTCCACCTGCTTCGCTCTGCATCGAGAGGGATCCCTCGCATCCAAAACCTGCAAAATGACATCTGACATCTCCACAACCTTCTGAAACTCCTTGTAGTAGGCCTTCTTGGAGTTATCCCTCCGTCCTTCAGCCGCAGGCTCATAAGTCGATGCGGTAGCCGTCTCCTCAAGCATTAACTCCTCGAAAGCGTCACCACGGGCTTGAGCCTTCTTCAACATGTCTTTCGAGACGTTTACTGGATTGCAGGTTCGCTTCAACGTTAACTTCTTGCACTTGGGAGGGCTGGTAAAGGTTAGATAATGTGAGGAGTGTGAAGATGCTGTTTACCTTTCCCCTGTTCTCCTTAATCTGGTTCAACATCTTTTCCTTCATGGGAAAGAGGTTAGGGATACCAGGATCCTTCTTAAGCTCTAAAAGAATCGTTAAGAATGTGTCGGAAAAAGCATACTGACTAGTCTTCTTGGGAGCCAGCTTTGCTTCTTTACGGAGTTTACCGGTGGTGCTCGTTAACCTTCTTTGTGATCTTGTACTGCTTTGCTGCAGTAGACCTCTTGCTCTGCTGCTCTGTAAGACGAAGGGTAGAAGGGGAGGATGGTTAGACTAAGAACGATCGTCCAGTGGCTCGCTGTCTGCGCATATGCATGGGATGACTACTTACTCCTGACCATCGTTATGGTGAATGAATGTCACAAAGCTCGCAAAAAAAAAAAAAAAAAAAAAAAATCTGGACAACCCTCGACAGGAAACTTGAGCCCAATGTTTTTCATGAAAGAGATACCCACGCTCATTCTGAAAATTTTGAATAACAGACCGACAATTCACAAATTCCTTTGCAGTCAATCATGACAACGAACCCTACGTTTACAGACATCTTTGGAGGAGATGATGGCGACGATGACCTTGACTTGGAGCCCGTTGGAGATATCTCAGACTCTGATGATGGTAGTCCGTGTGGAACACTTCGGACAGCATATCTTACACCTTTTAAGACAAACCGCTGAACCCGCTGCAGCAGCTCCGGAACCCGTAGCCCTCCCTCCACCAGTCGTTCTCCCAAAAATCCCAAAGAGGCAACCAACGGGCGAAGAAAGGTTTCAAATGCTTAAGTCGAAAAGTCGCTGACTGTTTGAAAGTACAAAGAAGAAGAAGAAGAGGAAACGGACGAAAAGCCTGAAGAAGAAGGACAAGAACGCCCGGTGGAGAACAGTGAGGACTTATTTACACGACATCCGCTAATCTAGTAAGCCATCGAAGACGAGGTTACAAAAGATTTGAATGATGCATTGGATCGTATAAAAAGTGGAAAGAGGAAGAAGAAGATTGATGGGGATGATCCGGTAAGCAACAACACCAGTTAGAGGCTCTAAGACTACAAAGGAAGTCGATGAAATCATTGTCAAGCTTGTAGAAAGATGAAGGAAGCTGCGTACAGTGATCAAGACTTCAATCGGAAACAGCAACCGGCGATTGCAAAAGTTAAATTATTGCCGGCTGTCATCGAGCATTTAGCAAAGTAAGCCCTCCTCAACCGGTCGATAGATACTGACATGAAATAGGAAGCAGTATTTTGATCAATATCTTGACAACAATATCTTGGATGGAATGAAACTTGGTGTGTTGTTATGATGAAGGTTGGCTTACCTAGTTAGGTTAGAGCCATTACCTGGCAGACGGGTCTTACCAAATTTGGACGTTCAATCAGCAATGCTGACAACGCTTGGAAAGATGCCGATCAGAACGGAACAGTGAGGGCATTTGAAAAGCTCTATATCTTATCATTATCTCCAGTCTCCGTGAAAGCAAAATCGGACGAGTTGTAATGTTTTACTCGAAATGTGATCGCGTTCTTCCCGGCATACAAAAGATTGTGAAGGAGTTGCTTGGTAAGCTCGGCCGCGCAAGTGTTTTTTAAACCGATTTTTTCTCAGAAAAGTGGATGAGGCCTATTTTAGGACGAAGTAATAATTACAAAGAGAAACCTATCGCAAGCGCGAATGTTGATCAAAGACCAGCAAGGTATTTGCCTTTAAAGGCCTAATTTTTTGGTTCCATGATTTTTAACGTTATTTTGTACATCTCAAAGACCTGGAGTGCCTGCAGACTCGAGAAAGTAAAATAGCATTGTCTGTAATTGTTTCAACTAACTAAAGTTTAGTAGCGCGCCTGAAGATACTGCCACCCGAGCCCGTGTTCCTCAGTCTGTTCGCGCAGCGTTTGATATCGTTCCTAAATCTGACCTCACATGGAATAAGAATGATAAGTCCAAGGTATAGTAAAATACTATTTGATTTTAAGCATTTTCTTAACCTTTTTATGATAGCCTGCCGCAAATCAGTACAAAAAGTTTAAGAGTCGAATGCAGAACCTGAAAAAGCGCAGCGATTGAATAAATATCTTGCTTTCTGTCTACCTCAAAATACGTTTCTCATCACCATTCACCTGAAAACGTTACACGGGTAAAGGCTGTGTGAGAGTTATTGCGTGGTGCGAACTGGGGTGAGAAGCTTGTTCGGTGGGATATTACATGCCGGTTATAGTTTTGAGACCATATGATATAGGTTTCTAAAGTGACAGTCATCCTGTTTCTAACGTTTATATTAAAAATTGAAATAACATCGTGACTGTGAGCCAATTATGGGCATAGTTCTTCCGGTGGGTGAGAGTAGAAATGATGTGAATGCCATACACAAAGTTGTCCGAGTTTTTTTTTTTTATTGCTAAAGGTTAAAGAGAAATTGGCGGGACTCATGAGTTTTGGTTTGATTTGTGATAGACCGGGTGTGAGAGGATTAGATATACTATCAATGACCAGTGGCGTCATTTCTAAGGCTTTGGTGTCGGTTAAGGTCAGCAATTACAGTAGATGAGATGACTGCCAAATGACGCATAGCATCACTCAATACGTGTCCCTTTTTTAACACGTTTTCGCGCATGCAGTTTTTGGTATAATGGTTTATATTCGCGCTTAGTACTTTTGAGAGTGGAAGGCACATATGGAGCTGTTCGGAAGATAATTTATTTAAACGAAGCAGCGTCCAACTCTAAAGGATGTTAACAACACGTTGAGTGATGGTTCGTTCCAAAGCGAAAGCTCTGGGGAAAAATTGATAATATCGCTTCTGAAAAGTACCTACAGAAAAATAATGAAAATGCATCTGTATGTGCTCATGGACATCAATGTCCTGAACGTTTCTCTGTTGTGCATTTGTGATTGACGACATTATTCTTGCGTGACAATTTGGGATTGTCGATATCATCACTGGATCATTTAGAGCGTCATGGCCACCGTGCTGGAGAAGGACGAGAGGTAAGGAAGATGTTATTAGTAGAGCGGAGGGGAAATGGAGGTTATTAATGATACAGAAAGGGTGGTGGAAGGGAAGAATGAGGGGATGGGAGGGAACGAAAGAGTGATCACGATGATAAGAATAGTTGGTAGCGCTGATCCTTCACCATCATCATAAGCTTAATTTCCAACTTCAATTCATGTAATGGTGAAGCTAAGGGTGGTGAAAGGAGGATAAGAGAGGATTATGATGCAGAGAGATGGAACTGGAAATGAATATGTAGGAAGTAACGAGATATTTTCCTTTAACAAAATAGGCCGCTGAGCCCTCCAACCAGCCCCTGCACAGTCTCAAGAAGGCGCAGATACCTATCTTCGAGTTCAACTTCCAAATGACAACACTACCGTCATAATGGTCAAAAAACGACATGACCATGTGGGAAATTCTTAACGTAATTTCGGTTAAGAAGGAGTTTATGCCCTCCCAGCATTCTATCAAGATTCTCTTCCAAGATGGAAAAGAAGAGCCAGCGCAGCCTGAAAGGAGTCTTATATCTTACACGAATCTTGAGAGGATTGTGATTGTGAAGAGTTTAAGTGAGTACTAGGATTGCTGTACATTTACTGCTGGATTTTGCTTTATATCGATCCAAATATTAAACTTTTTTAAAAATACCATGCTTCAAGGCCTCCAAAAATCGTGGAGGAAGGCGAACCTCGATAGTAACAGCCCCCGCAAATCGCCATACAGTGGATAAGGCCACTAACCCAAGAATTCCCTAAAACCGTGACCGATCAAAACGATCCTCATCTCAAGATCCTGGGCGGTGCTCAAAAGGAGTACATGCCAATGAAGAAGGGAGGGAAAGGCATTAAATCGTTATCTATGATGATCTTTAAACGAACCTCTGCGGAAATTGGCGGGTTTGATATGTCTGCCTTCGATCCACCAGGCTCATTGACGCCTTCGGAGGATAACCGAAGCTCGACAAGTTTGGGGATGGATGGAGAGAGTGATGGAGACACTGACGCGGATAAAAGAAGTATTGCTTCGGATCGTCAAGAGAGCGCGACGTTGTTGCCTCAGCCTGTTATTTCGCGATCAGCCACTTCAATTAGTGAATCACATATGAGCACGACAGATTATACACCGTCTAAGCGGCCTGAATCATGTAAGATTAAAAATTCGGTGAGTTGAGTGATAGGGCTAAGACCATCATAAACCAGTGGCTTCTTTGACTTCGATTGGAACCACAGACACCAACAGGGACGTGCTCTTAAACCCTTCACCTCTGTCGTCAGAACAAGCTTCCTCACCTTTGGGCTCTCTCTCAGCAGTTCAATCACGCTTCGATACGAAATCTCAAGACCTTTCCCAGGGGTCTCTATCAGAACGCCGTTTGTAAGTTTTACGGTCTTACGGTTTTTCTTAATGAACATAATGCATCTTACTCACATTTTGCCGTAAAAAGACGACGGAGGGCTGTCTCAAACCCCACCCCGAAAGCTCCCAACACCCTTCTAAAAAAAAACACCTTCAAAAAGACACGACCCCGAGCCAACACCGACAGCATCCTCCAAGCAACTGCCGATATCCTGAACGATACGAACATATCCGAAAAGGGTGTGTCTGTGCGTATTCTTATGCCAAGTCTCCAAGCTCTTAATCTTAAACTACCTTCCGACATGCGCATGGATTATGTTCTCTGTCACGTCTGTCAAACAAACTCCTTAGAGTTTGACTCGTTCACGTTTAAGGTGTTTGATAAAGGTGTCACGGTGGAGATGGATCGTGTGCTTGGGTATTATGTTACAGATTTAAAGATTACGGAATTTATGGTATCGCATGGGGAAAAGTTTTATAGGACAAGAGTCATCAATGAGGACGGGAAGGATGTTATGATTTTTGAGGTGGTTCAGGATAGGTAAAGCTTCGCTCAATGAATTCGTGTTCTAATTCATATTTCCAGACTTCAAGTTATGGCCGGCACCCCTGAAAAGCTGATCGAGCGATTGACTGACGAAGACGAAAAAGGTTTCTTTCTTTCTTTCGGGGGTTTTTTTTTATCTTCTTTTTTTTTACAAAATTAAGTCATCTCATTCGCATAATATTAAATCATTTATGTAGACGTCAACTTTATCGACACCATGCTTCTGACTTACCGATCGTTCATGAGCCCCGACGACTTCTTTCAGAATCTTTTAGATAGATTTAACTGCGAACTCGCTGACGAATGCAACAGCGAAGACCGAGAATATTTTACAAAGATGAAATCTCCCGTCCAAAAAGGGTGAGAGGTCCATTGGCGAAACCGTTCTGAATCTTTATCAAAGAGTTGTAAATGTTATTTCATGGTGGGTCGAACATCATTGGCATGATTTCGGTGTCAACCCCCAACTCCGCAAAGACATGGAGGCGTTTGTCGAAGAGCTTTCAGCATGCGGGGAAACAGATTTTCGCGCCGAGCAGATCAAACTCGAGCAACTCATCACAGCCCAGGTATATCTTACCTTTTCAACTCGCTTTAATAAATATCCAGAGCAAACGCTATGAAGACATGATTCTCTCGTACAAAGGCGTGGAACGGAAAGGAAAAACAATGGAAAGCATGTTCTCGGAATTAAATCCAGAGGAGTTAGGCCAACAACTCTGCCTACATGACTTTAAGTTATTCCGAAACATCCACCCTATCGAGTTTTTACATCAAATATGGAAAAAGGATGATGATGGCGCGCCAATTTTAGATTTCTTTATTGAACGTTTCGATAAGGAGTCTTATTGGGCTGTTACGGAAATTGTGAGTCAAAAGGATCCAAAAAAGCGTGTCAACATATTACGCAAATTTATCTTGACAGCGAAGGTAGAGTTACCCTTATAAAATCTGTCGCGCGTATTGATGTGGGATCAGGCTTGCCAAGAAAACAAGAATTTCTTCTCAATGTTTGCTCTTATCGCTGGTATAAGCTTATCCCCCGTAAGCCGTTTAAAGAAAACATGGGAGGTGAGCGTCGAAA
The DNA here is from genome assembly GCA_025449115.1 of Chytridium lagenaria. Taxonomy (NCBI): domain Eukaryota; kingdom Fungi; phylum Chytridiomycota; class Chytridiomycetes; order Chytridiales; family Chytridiaceae; genus Chytridium; species Chytridium lagenaria. The sequence continues at coordinate 46,790 of JAHLKC010000137.1, forward strand.
TAGTAAAACCAAAACTCATATGCAAAGGCTCTCGGGGACAAAGTAAAAAAAGTACATTCTGAACTTGAAGAATTCTGCGATCCCTCACGTAACATGAAGAACTACCGTGACTGCCTCGCAGCTTCCAACCCTCCTATCGTGCCGTTCCTCCGTAAGTTATAGTTTGGTAGGCGAAGGTTAACGTAGTCCAGCCATCTACTTGAAAGATTTGACTTTCATTAATGACGGTAACGCGTCTCAAGTCAATGGCATGGTCAACTTCGATAAATTACGCATGATGGGGAAGCGTGTTAAAGATATTTCATCACTAGCTGGTACAGAGTTCAAATTCGAGGCGAACCCAGCCATCCAAAACTATCTTGCTAAACCCCGATCGAGAAAAGTATGACGAAATTGAAGGAATTATCATTGGAATGCGAGAAATAGTATATTCAATCATCATCATCACTTTCAATGATGCGGCGCCGCGCACTTGTTTTTACTTCCGCGGTGGACTTTGTGGGTTTCTATATAAAATTAGATGGGTAAGGAGAGGGGGGGTTGGCGTACCTCTTCCTCTGAAAGGCTGTCTTCAAGCTCTTCGACAGGAGCATTCTTAGACTTTGATATTTGTCGATCCCTGTAATCATCCTCATCATCTTCATCTATAAAATCGGCTTTTACAAAACATCAATAAACATTGCAGAAATTCACAGACGCACCAGTATCGTAATCCATACCACGAGAAGGCCTCCTGTCTCCATCCGAATCACTTTGATCCCTGTACCCAGCACTATCATACCGACTCCACACTTTTTTCTGATCTGTCGCAAGCTTCTTTTTCGCTTTTAAGCTTTCCCTCTCCATCTGTAAACGTGGGTTAAATAGATTGGCTGTATACAAAACCTTTTCTGCTTCACGCTTCATTTGTTCAGGATCCTGAATTTTAGAAATGGTCTTCATCTTGACGAATCTCTTGCTTCGGCTTCTGATACTGTTTGTGAGTTTCCGATGTATACCACTGTTGGTGCTCGTAGGTGCAAATGTCATTTCATGCAGGAATCTTCCTCTTGTTTGCCATAATCGTTCAGAAGCATGTGTCGCGACAAGGTATTGATGATCTTGGGCTTTTTTCTTAATAGACACTCCAAATAACTCGGAGCCCAATAGTAGTGAAAAGGAATTGTCTGACCATCGAACAAGACGGGCGTTTGAATCTTTGTTCTTTTGAAGTCCCTTGTTAGATTTGCTTTAAAATACAATGAATTTTACCTCGGAATTGGCATCTTGATATCTCCATCGAATAGTATTCTCAGCTTGCATGCCTGCATGTTCAAAAGCTTCCATGTCCTTCTCGTCAAATTCCTCATCCAGAGTTCCATCAAATGGTGTTTGCTTAGCCTTTACATATGACGGCAGTTTCGCTAGATAAAAATGCTATCCATTTAACTATAAGTACTTTTACATCCATACATTCTGAGACGGTCTTGCAACTTTGGGAATGCGAATATCCATGGTTACTTTCCGCTGTGACCTTTCAAGATGAGTTGATGGAGTTCATGGATTTGCCATCTTTACTCTGGCTCCGACTCCGGATCCCGGCCGGCTTCAGACCTTCGGTCATCGTCAACGTCCATCTCGTTGTCTACATCTTGTTGAGGGTCTACATCCGACTGAACCTCTTGGTTGCTTGTCTCTGAATCCGACATTTCGCTCAGTTCAAATTTTCAAGACGGTCTGGACAGGAGTTGATCACATCGACTCTCGAATAATTTAAGAGCGGACTCAAACAGGAAGGAATCTATTGTAATAAAAGTCTTTTGTACTTTGCTCCAAAATACCCTGAGCACCTTCTGGCATTTCCTCTGTAAATTTGCCTGCAAACAAAGTGAGAAAAGTGACCATGATGAAAGATGGTGATATTATCTCACCAGGATTTCCCGAAAATACTGAAAATGACGGTATAACAGTATTCGGCGGAATCACTGTATTATCGAGTATCCTACAACAATCTTTAATTATCGAGAACCGACCCTAGTAAAGTCAGAAATCAAAGTAATGTCAAATTGTTATTACAATTATGCAGTTTTTTCCTATATGTACAAACGATCCGATGGTTGCAGCTTCGACGATTGAATCTTCTCCAATGAATACGTGATCTCCAATTTTCATCGGGTAGTATGAAAAAATCCTGCATGGGTGTTATAGAAATGTTAGAGCATGCAGAATACCCTTTATAAGTTTTGTATGGGGGTCGGATAACGGATCTTTGACTCAAAATGCAGTATCTTCCTATTGCTACTACTACAGCTCCTTGAGGATTTGCTCGCCGCATGTCTCCTCTGACCTAAATCGTTCAGCGAAAGCCTTCAATAGTAATTCTCACAACACAATCTGTCTGAATGATGGTCTTGAAATAAAGTTAATCCGGCTATGAGAAGGAATCCTACTTTTCCGCCCAAGATGATGTTCTACATGTAGATGTTACGGGTTATAATAAAGCGTAAAGGCTTACCTGACTTCCGCAGATGATACTTTTTCTGCTAACTTTGTTCCCTGTATCCTGCAAGAACTATGTTAGCATTGTTTGATGTTCAAAGATATCCACCGTCGCGATATACTCCATCTTATCATAATGGATGACCCCGGTTTCCATGTCTTACAGCGATACTGATGAGAATGCTGGCGAGGTTTTTCTGATCAAAGTTGTCATATGTGGAGGCCCGGTGCCATTCTCCCAGGTTCTGGCTGGCATGGCATGCAACGTTTAACGTTAAATCAGGGAGCATTGTTGATAGAGATTCCGAAAAGGATATCTCGGACAACACTGTTCTATTCTCAACTGTCGCTCATGCATCGATATCGCTGCAAAGAGCAAAGCTTCCGATCGCAAAATACAGTAAAGAGGATTAACCGTTAACTGAAACTAAAGACTTGAAGAGCAACAGATTCAGTATCTCCTTGAAAATAATCGGGTGCTAATTGTGTTGGGACATACGGGATGCGGAAAGTCCACACGTAGAGTTCTTGTACCGGTGTTTCGGACTCATTCAAATTAGAGATTCCGCAGTTTATTGATGAGGCCGGATGGCTTTCTGGAAGTCGGAGACTTGCTTGTTCTCAGGTGTGTATTGGACTTTACGATAGCTCTCTTAACAAATGCGATTTGTTTTGTTTGTTTATATAATTTACTTTTTTAATGATTTCTTCCAGCCACGCCGTATAGCAGCGACCAGTTTGGCCGCACGAGTTGCCGATGAGAAAGGCTCGAAAGTTGGAGATGCTGTTGGGTACAGTGTGCGATTTGAAGATTGTAGTTCTCGAGAGACACGCATCAAATATGTCACAGATGGCGTTCTTTTCCGTGAAATTCTTCTGGATCCCTTGCTAAACAAGTATGGAGTAATTATGATCGATGAAGCACATGAAAGAAGCTTATATACGGGTAAACTTATATACTTTTTGTTGGCTCTAATTGTTTAGATTTATTAATAGGGATCTTAAAAAAGTAGGCGTATATTACATTGACTTTTCGTTGATTGGATGCAGGATTATGAAAAAAAGAAATGACCTTCGAGTGATTGTATCTTCTGCGACGTTGGATGCTGTTATTTTCAAAAACTTTTTTTGAAAACACGGAAGCGGCCGAAGAACCTATCGTTCTTTCTGTTGAAGGACGAGTTTATCCAGGTATATGGATATGTATATTCAGGCCTTCTGAACTTTTCGCATAATAGTCGATATTCAATATCTTGTTGATCCGTGTGATAGTTATATTACAAAGATGCTAGAGACGACGTTCTTCATACACAAATTTGTCAGTGTTTTTAAACTTCACCCGTTATTACTTCATTCTTACGCCTTTTTCTCTCATACCGCATACATATTAGGAAGGAAGAGGAGACATTCTTGCATTCTTAACTGGAAGAGAAGAAGTTGATCATATTTGTCGAGCAATTAATGAAAAACGAATGATGTAAGGGTAGGAGTATGTTTTGGGAGCTAATTTTGCAGGTCGAATGAAAAAACCTTAATAGCCTTACCCCTCTACGGTGGCTTCCTCAAGATCTCCAAAACAAGATATTCGAAGCTCCTATGGACAACGTCCGAAGAGTCATTGTGTCAACTAATGTGGCAGAGGCGTCAGTAACCGTTCCATATGTCTCATTCGTTATCGATTGCGGCTTTGTCAAGGTATACTTGCTTGTGATGGATTAGCTGATGCAGTCAAGATTAAAGCGCAAACAGGAAGTTTTCAACGTCTCATTACTGTGCCCATCTCAAAGTCTTCTGCGAAGCAAAGAGCCGGCCGAGCAGGTCGACTGGGCCAGGGAAAGTTTATCGCTTGTACACAGAGGATGCTTATAAAGGCCTTCCACTATATGCGGTCCCAGAGATACAACGGTAACCTTTTTTAATAATGTATATTAAAGTCGTTAGATCCGACTTGACCCAGATTGTGTTGGTAAAATACGTTCAGGCTTTATTTAAAAAAATTTAGCAATTGAAGGCTTTAGGGGTCGATAATATTTTACGCTTTGATTATCTCTCCCCACTTCAGTCGAATCCCTTATGCAATCTTTGGAGGTAAGATTCTGATTAGGATCTCATTAAGTTTAAAGGTTCTTTACTGCCTCAAAGCCCTCGACGACTACGGTAGACTGACTATCCCTTTTGGGGCTCAAATGGCTGAGCTTCCTGTATCTCCGTTTGTTGCGACTATGGTGAAATTTTCGTTGAAAACAATACTCACCCTAATAGCTTCTTAATTCCTACCTATTTAAATGTACCGAGGAGATTTTGTCGATAGCCGCTTGCATATCTGTACAGGTTGTTTGAGACCCAAGGTTATTTCTAATTTGTAGTCCGTTTATCTCGATAGATTTGATAAAAAAGAGGAAGAGCAAGATATGAAGCGATGGTTTTGGGTGGAAGAAGGGTATGTACAGTAGCTGATGTAATGATAATTAATTTTTCAGAGATCATATCTCACTTTTGAATGGTAATTGTGGCAAACGGCGGTATCTAATGTTTTAGTATATTCCGCATTCATTGCGAATAAAATGAGTCAGAGATGGTGCGAAAAACATTCTTTAGATTATCGTGCACTTTCGCGGGCGAAGACTATCAGGACCAATCTTCAAAATTACTTAAAGAGGTTTTGGTGTTTGTGCAGTTTAAATACTAATGTTGAAAGACTTGGTTACTCGTCAGCTGTCGTTAAAAATGACTCGATCCCTGTAAGGAAATGCATTCTGTCCGGGTTTTTCCCACATGGTACTTCGGGTTTTAAATGACTATCTCACACTTATAGTTGCGCAACTCCAACCAGACGGCTCATACGTCACGATTAGAGAAAAAATAGTGCGTGTTATTTTCTAAAAGATTTCTTACTGTGAGTAGAACATAAAGATACACCCAACTTCCGTGCTCTATAATCGCTCTCCCAAGTATGTTCTATTTGGTGAAAGTAAGTGAAAGCCCTTAAGCCACTGGTTTAATTTGACAAGTGGTCGAAACGGATCAAAAGTGGATACGAGATGTTACGGTTATTGATGATTCGTCATGGTTGACGGAAATTGCTGCACATTATTACGCGATAAAGTGATTTTGACGGAGATCAAATGTTTTGCGGCTCATGTCGTTGGGTATTAAGGATGTCATAGGCATTTAAAGAAACCTCTCGACTTTGCAGCCAAGTTGTAACTTTGAATAAAGTAGATAAAGCTAGAAAATGTATTTTTCCACGTTGTCGCCTCCTTATAGCTCGTACCTTAACGACTCCGCGCAACTTCAATTTAAAAATTTAAAGTATACTGAAAATCTGACGTCGCTAACAACTATGTAAGAAGAGTCTATTAAACCAACGAATCCTCCATAATAATTCGATAGAGTTAGCCTCGTTTGTCCTAACAGACTTTTCAATGCCCCCATACACATGTGTATAAAGTTCTGTCAGCATCATCTATGCACGATCAGTCTGCATTATTTCCCATATCGCATCTTTGATTCATAAAAAGGATTTAGCAGTTAAACATGTAATCTTCTTTATTCATGGACTCTAAAAGAAATCCTATCATTTAGGACGACTTAGCAAATTCCTTGTTGAACTCACGGCCTAAAAATTCAAGGTCAGTTCACCATCAAATAAGTAAACTTTACCGATAATCATACGACGAATCTCGCTGGTTCCAGCACCGATCTCGTAGAGCTTAGCGTCACGAAGGATTCTACCAGCAGAGTCTATTTCCAAAAGGTGTGTTAAATTAGAAAAAGACCGAAATACTAGGTTGAATAAATAGAAAACTCACAATCATTAATGTATCCATTTCCTCCGAGACATTGGATAGCATCTAAAGCACACTCGGTAGCGCGCTCAGCGGCGTAGAGAATCACACCGGCGCAATCCTTAGGGCTTGCGTATCCGGCATCAGCGGCACGGGCAACAGTGTGGACGTATGACCGAGATGCACCAAGCTTGGTGTAAATATCCGCAACCTTGCCTTGAACGAGCTAAGCGTTATGTCAGTATGAAAAATATAAAAACAAAAAATACAGAATTCAGAGGGCTGGATTAAAAATATTCACAAACCTGGAACTCGCCGATCCTCTGACCAAACTGTTCACGGTGGTGAACGTAGGGAACGACAAGGTCCAAAGCGGACTGCATGAGGCCAAGAGGTCCAGCAGCGAGAACGAGACGCTCATAGTCCAAACCGCTCATGAGAACGTAAACACCCTTTCCAACGGCTCCCAAAACATTCTCCTTTGGCACCACGCAATCCTCAAATACAAGCTCACAAGTGTTGGATCCACGCATGCCGAGCTTATCAAGCTTCGGAGAGGTCGAGAAACCCTTCATCCCTTTCTCGACCAAGAACGCAGTGATTCCCTTAGGTCCAGCCTTGACATCCGTCTTTGCGTAAACAATCAACACATTAGCATCAGGTCCGTTTGTGATCCAGAATTTTGTCCCGTTCAAAACATACTCGTCTCCCTTCTTGTCAGCCCGAAGCTTCATCGAGACAACGTCAGATCCTGACCCAGCTTCACTCATTGCCAATGCCCCAACATAATCTCCACTGATCAACGCAGGGAGGTACTTGCTCTTTTGCGCGTCGTTACCGTTACGAACGAGTTGGTTGATACAGAGGTTGGAGTGGGCGCCGTAACTCAACGCAACCGCTCCAGAAGCTCTGCTAATCTCTTCCATGACAATGCAGTGGGCAAGGTAGCCCATGTTCTGACCGCCGTACTTTTCTTGCATAGAGTTAGGCAAAAAAACACATGCAATCGTTAAAATATACCTGGTGCTGTAATGCCGAGCAAACCCATATCACCAAACTTCTTCCACATGTCCTGTTTACAAGCCTCAGCCCATGATTCGGAACATCGGCAAAGTCACGTATTCCTTACCATCGGAAATGAGTTCTCCTTGTCGACGGCATCTGCTCTGGGGTAGAGCTCCTTCTTCAAGAAGTCATGCACGGCCAAACGAAGCTCATTCAGATCGGGCGACAAGCCAGCAACCCGGTTGTCATACAGGTCTGAGGTGGAGTACATCCTCCTTCCCATACACTGGGAGGAGCGGCTGAGGACAGACTGAATCCGGCGAGCAAACATCTTAGAGGACGCTGGACGGTCAAAGTGAGAAAAGTGCGATGCAAGTTTCACGTCAAACAAGAAAAAAAAAGGAGGTTACGGCAAAACCAAACTCAAAAAATTAACATAGACCCGGCATCATTCGGAATGAAGTCCACCGTCTTTATGTACCAAAGCTGGAGGGGCGGGCAAGAGAAATTGAATCTAGTTACGTGATCAAGGAGCAAACTAAATGAACGCCTACTTTTGATAAGCGTACAAAGTAACTCCACAACAAGAAGCCCGGAGTAAAGAAAAGAGTCGTCACGCGAGCCCGTCGTAACCTTAACCCCTCTCAAAGGCCGTTGTGGCTGGTAATATCCCAAGAAGCGTAATTATAAGTGATTTTACTTACAGACCAGTAAGGGCCTTAGAAACAGATATTTACGTTCAAACAAGCCCGTTCCCGCGAACTGATTCTTCAAAAATAGCAGAACCGAGGAGAACATTTTTTAACAGAAAAGTGTGAAATTTATAAGAACATAAGATAATTGTAAGGACGACAGCATCCGTCCTCTGTACAAATATCCTTAATTTCCCCCAGATGTTTGCGATGTTTAATAACAAACTCAAGTCGACTAAGCCCAGTCTTCTTTCTCGCGATGCGTACATTCTTCATGCACTCCACTTCCGGCACAGTGATACCGATATGATAAAGATGCATCGATTCGAGATGTCTGCTTGCCGACAGCATTTTCTCCAAAGCAGGATAAGTACTTCGAATAAAGTCATGAGCGGGTTTCCCTGGACTATCAGTATAGTTGAAATACGGGTCGTCCTCGTCGCCGAATCCAGATATCGTTAGATGTTTTAAGCGTTCGGGTTGTCTTGCTGCCATCCAGTCAAAAAATGGTTCCAAGTCCAGCGTGGAACAATTCTCCATGCTGATTTCCAAACATTCAAGGGCAGTCTGGCGTTCCAAAAAGGATTGGAATTCCACTGCTAAGTTGTTTGGCTTTAAGAATAATTTAGTGATGGGTTCTCTTGGTGACCTTTGGGCAAGGAGCATCTCAATCTTGGCCAACTCTCCTGGCAAAATTTGAAAAGGGAACCCGAGTGTTGACAGACTTGTGGATAAAATTACGTCGGAGAGAAATTCTTGTTTGATGTTGTCGTTCTCCAGCTGATATCGTTTGTTATCGAGAAGAAGCTCTTTCAAATTAACACACTTTGATACGAACTTCCCAAAAAGATGGAAGCTTGAGGCGGACATAATGGTGTGAATATGAATTGCCTTGATGGTCAAGCTTGGGGTCAAATTAACGAGAATCGGGTCTAATTTAGACGTTGACAGAGGCTCAGGGTGGTAGGGATTTTTACTGCAGCGGTATGTAAACTTCTGGAGGGAGTTTCCGCCTCCAAGTAGACGGAAAAACTCAGGCTCATCGTCCCTCTCCGTGGCAATTCCAAAACTGACCTCAAGGGTCTCTATATGATTTAAAGCCCCAGATACCACGGTTTCCCTAAGTGCAGCCCAAACAGCGTCATCGGCTGAATTTAGGTTGAAGACTCGAAGGTGACGTAGGTTTATAAGGTGCTCAAAGGCTGGCGCGATTATAATGAAGCCCAAAAGAGTCACGTTGAGAGTATTAAGCCCCTTAAAGTCATAGAAATAGGAGTTGGCTTTAGCTTCGGTAACATCTCGAGATTCTGCTTCTCTGTAAAGAAACAACTCGAGATCCTTTACTCGATTCTGCGTTTCAGCAACGTGAGAAACCACGGGTCCGACATCTGCCGTTGCAGCATTCGTGTAAACCATTAGTTTTCCTGTGAGCTGACCGGTTGTCAAACGTTCCAGCATCACCTTCAAGAATGGTGGATTGGATTGTTTCTCTAGTGGGCCGTGCTTAATTTTCACTCCTCGCAATTCGACAAGGCCTCCAATTACCCGTGCAAGCTCTAACCTTCCACCAGAATGCCACCAATTCTCACTGTGCTGACCAGGTTTTAAGTCAATGTACCGGAGATTAGGGCACATTTGCAGAACATCAATAAAGAATGAACCAAAGCCGCCGAACTTGTGGATGTTTTTGTCTGGATTATTCCAGTAATCCAAGTATGACCATTCCTCATGAAACGTAAGCCGTTGCAGTTTGGGTCCAACCAAACTCATGAGCTCTCGTAGCTCCTCCATCTGTTCATTTCCTTGCTTGTATATAATAACCTCACGAACATGAGATGCAACATCAGGGGAAGTTTTGAGGAGTTGGAGAGCCTTGAGAATGATGTCTTCTTCCTGAATATCGATAGTTCGGAAGACCTCTGCGAGGAAGATACGATGGAGATGTTTGTTGACAAGAGAAATGTTGAGATAGTCCGAGTCGGTCAACAGGGGGGCGAGATACTCGATCAGTACTTCTTGCGGAACAGTTGATAGCGACATGATCGTGAGATCTGGAGCTTGCAGTCAAAATGGGCGTCGGATCCTTGTTTTGTATGATAATGGTATGCCATATGTGGGTGGCTTGTTCAGTCGATAAACAATTTGCCCTGAAACAACGGAGCGCACCCACACACGTCAAAATGTGTATTTTAACGTTATAGCTTCCCCACCTACGATCATTTGGTTCACAAAGATTAAGGAAAGTAAAAATTCTATAGTACAGAAAGGAACCCCGACTTTCATTTATTAACCGCGATACTCGTTGTAGCTTCCGCTGGGATTTTGGTAGTCGCGATTAGGATAGTCCTTTGAGCCCCCACCGCTTCCACCGCTTCCACCACTGCCGCCACCACCGCTACCACCACCAAATTCCTTGTAGTATCCGGGCCCAGAATTGCTAGGGCCTCCGTGGTAATCATTGCGCGGAAAGTCTCCTTTGTAGTAATCCTGACGTCCGCCTTGCATGCCAGAGCCACCGCGGTATCTAGGTCCACCACCGGGTCCACCTGAACGAGGAACTTAGTGAAATATAAAGAATCAGGCAAATAAATCACCTCCGCCAAAGCCTCCTCGGTCAAAGTAGCCTGGGTACGGACCTCCTCCACCACCACCATTGTATCCGCCGCCATAACCCCCACCGCCACCCCCACCGTAGTAGGGGTCGTAAGGGCCGCGGCCGTAGAAACGCGAGTCATAACCTGGATCATGGAAATCACGGCCGTAGGGAGCGGGTGGAGGACCGCGACCACCCCCTCCAGATGGAGGACCGCCAGAGCCGAAGAACTATGGGGATGGAAGAATATAAGATCGAACACAAAACGAGAAAATCTAAAGAAAATGATAAAAACGATTCAAGATGAACAGGTGGGAAGAGGGAAAGAGGTGTTTATGCCGCCCAACCCCAAACTGTCAACCACCGCCACCTCCCCCCAAAAAATATAAAAAAAACCTAATCAAACAACAATTCCAACAAAAAAAAAAAATCATCCCCCCAAACACCAAACACCCAATGCCCACCTCTCGCACTTCCAATCTACGCCCATGCCACTCGTAATTATCAAACATTGCTAAGATGTCACAACATGTTAATTTAACTCCAACACCCTCACTATCAAAACTTACAAATAGCATTACGAGCCTCCCCAGTATTGTCAAACATCACAGTACCCGAACCCTTTGATCGACCATCCTGCCCTTCCATTATATCTGCCCGCACAACGTTGCCTTCAAAACCATTAAGCCCCAATGCATAACCATAAACACCACTCCAGCGGAAATCTGCGGGGAAATTGAGTACATACCAGCGGACCTAAAAAGGTCTTTCAAATCTTGCCAAGCCACAATGTAAGGGAGCTGAAATAATATTTAAGAGGTAAGAAAACCATTCCCACGTCGGCAGTTTTAATAAAACTTACATTTCCAACATAGATCGTCCGGCCACTCCCATCACCGGGGGTCCACCGCGGAAGCCAGAACCTCCACCACCTCTTCCACCACCTTCGAAACGGTCACGTCCAGGACCAGATCCAAACTTGGCTTCCTGCTCTCGGTCCTATAAGATCGAACATTAGACCAGATGACAAATTAGATGAACAAACCTCTCTGATGAAGACAGGACGACCCATAAATGAGTATCATTCAGCTCCTTGATGGCTCGCTGAGCTTCATCAATTGTAGCAAATCCACTACACCGCATCCCTAGGTTCATATGAGCTTACTGATCTTACATAGGTCCACTGACCTTGGATCTTCCACCAGCCTGTGTAAGAATGTCGGCAAAAACTACTTCACCAACTAGTTTAATAAGCATTAGTAAAAGTACGAAAATGATGATGCCACTACCTTTGCGCATAAAGTCCTTCAAGTCCTGCCATCCAACTTCGTAGGCCAAGTTCCCAACGTAAACTCTGCATTCCCGGTTGGAGGGTCTCCCTTCAGGTCTCTTCATTCCAGAGTACTTGGAAGCTATGGTATAGCCAACAAACCAAAAAAAAGAAAAGGGCAAAACGTCAATACGATGCACCCAAAAAAATCCACGACTATCCTCCTCTCACCTCTGCTAGCTGAATCTCCTCCAAATGAGCGCTCGCTTCGATCGGGTCGCTCGTACGGTGTCCGCACTCGACTGGAAGATGACGAATAGGAGTGGGGGGACTTTGCGCGACGAGACCCTTCTGAAGGCAGAGATCCAAGGATGGAGTCAGCACCATCCTTTTTTGGAGAACTCCCGCCGTTCGCACCATTGTCGTTCGAGTCCACCATCAACCCAGAGTCCATGTTGTCCTCCAGTACCGTTGAAAGGTCTTGCTCCTGCACACACACACACAACCCGCCTTCAGCACAACGCACACATCCATGATCACAGCAACCAGTTGCCAATCCCTACCATCGTTTCTGCTTCTGTAACTCTACTTTATCCTTCCTCCCTCTTAGTTCCTTTCCTTCGTTTCCTACAACTTTATTCGACTTCTGCCTTCCAAGTTGCTCAAGTTTTTCAACAAGAGATAAATTTTCTTTTCCTCGGAAATTTGAAATGCTGATACCTACCTCTCTACCACCTATCAAGGACTGCGGATGGTTGGACTTTGAGCATGTGTATTAGCGAAGCTACCCATGTGTTTTTTCTTTGAATACTGCCATTTTCAATTCACGTACTTCCCAACGCTAAAGTTTGTACTTCTTGCTGTGCTTTGTGATTTTCGAACCATCCAATTTTTGCTGATTTCGCGTAAGGTTCACTAGCAAAATCGTATATGTACTAATACGTTTTTTTTAACAAACCAGGAAATTCGGGATGATAACCGTAGTTAAAACTCCACGTTTGCTTTTACCTCAGTGGGAGTTGAGTTTGATAAATCACTGGCAAACAGGAGCGGCGGCGTGCTTTACGTTTCAGGGACCAATGTATCACCGGATGTGGTCTTTCCTATCTGGAAGGGGATGACGTCCGCAATAACTGCAGTTATATTCTTATGATACTGACTAGGTGGACTGTTGGGTTGGTCCAAAATAAAGTAAAATAAGGTAAATTGTACCCTAAAGCCACGAGGCTAAAACCGCCGTGATAGTATTTCGTTTTATCTCCACATCATTTTGAGCTTCTTCGTATTCTTGGGAATGCGAATCCACATCATTTTAAGCTTCTTCGTATTCTTGGGAATGCGAATCCACATCTGGGTCTTTTTTTCGACATGCGGCCTGTCTTTCAGAATCGCAGACGTACAATCTTACCATACCGTCTAATATTCTAAATCAAATCAAGACGATACAATACTCTTTCAGCTTCCCAAGTTGCAATTGTTTGTGTTGAAGGAAATTACCATATACTTCAATTGTTTTGTTAACGGTTATGGGACCTAACAATAACAATGGCAAAACGTCTATGTTTTTGACGCATTTATGCCGCTCCATGAAATTCTTCCATCATCTCACATGTTTACACTGTTGTATAAGTATTACCTTATGGTTGATTATTTTCTGGACAGGCTAAGTCTCTAATACACCTAAAGATGTTGTTGAGGACAAAGCAAAACACATTTTCTATCGTGATAACAATAGAGGGAGACAGACTGTTTTGCCTTGCAATTCTAATAACACCGTTGAGCGCGTATTGCTTTAAAGCCTACATCCCAAAATACCCTGAACAATTGTCGACCATTAGAGGCAAGTCTATAGGTAAACGTGTAGCATTCAGTGTAAAATATTTGAGGTTTTTTACATATTGGGGTGAAGTTACTTAATAAGTTCCTCAAGAAGTCGAGGTCTTAATAAGAGTAACAGTATACGAGAGGCTCTTTAAATGAAAAAGAAGGAAAAAGCAAAAACAGAATTGTGAAAACAACAATCGCTTTTACGTTGTTTTAGTTTTAGTTTTAAAAAAAGTTAGAGTAAACGAAAGTATCGTGATTGTGTTTATTACTCTCGACTCTCTAAGCGATAGACATGACAAGAATGATGAAAGTAGTCATTGACTTTGATGGAACTATCTCCAAGTTTGACACCCTCTCTCTCATCGGATCCACCGCTGCATGGGCTCGTCAGTACTCTGAGTTCCCTTCAGCCCTCCCACCGGTACCTCCAACAACCCCATTTGCAGGCCTTCCAAACCCCTCAGACATGATTTCCTGGCAAAAGGTTGTGGATCTCTATCTTCAAGACCTCAAAAGCCTCCCCCTGAACCCAACTATAGACGCCAAACGATCCATCGAACTCGCTTCCCTCTCTCGTGTCGCTTCCTCCCGTATACTGGCCGGTGCAACATGGCAGCATCTCCGCGTGGCAGGCTCAAATGTTGCCGTCCGGGAAGGATGGAATGAAACAGCAACATGGTTGAAAGAGCGACAAGAAAAAGGGACAGTGGACGTTTTCATAGCGACTTTAAATTGGTCAAAAGATCTTGTGGGAGGTTGTTTGGAAGAATATGGATTCAATGTCCATGAAATGACGTATATTGGGAATGATCTAGAGTTTACCGAAGGGAAGGTAGAGACCACTGGTAGAGTACTGGGGGATGTTGTACTTGGCGAGGATAAAGTGCGTCACCTAGAGACCGTCGCTAATATTCGTCCGTCCCACAATGGGGACATCGTAGTATATATTGGGGACAGCGTCAGTGATTTCCCATGTTTAAGTAAGAACTTTGAAATGTTATGTCATCTTAACTCCATGTAGAATGGGCCGATTATGGTCTTTATATTATTCCAGATTCTCAACCTCACCCCTCAACCTCATTTATGAAAGCATGCAAGGACGCAGGAATAGAGCTTTTGGACATTTCGTCCAGCCTTCCGTCATCTTCAAAGCCATGTATTTATGTAGCAAAGTCGTGGACTGACATCCACGATGCTCTTCGTATCATCATTGCACAGAAATGAAAAAAAAGGGAGGGGCGGAGACCGGCAATTGGGAAATAATTGCTGGGAACGATTCGTGATGGAGGAGGAGAAAGGCTTCTTGAGAAATGCGGGCATAAAAAGCAACAACAAAAATGATTGTAAAGGATGGGGATTGATTTCGGTAAATAAGATAAACGTAAGTTTTGGGCCATCATGTTTAGTGCCCTTGTTCGAAAAGTTCTCGACTTATGGGTGATACGTCTGCAGACGCAAGCACCTCATCCTCCATCATCAAACTCGACGATTCATGAGATAGTTTTGATAGATGGCTTAGCAGCCCATCTGGTGTGGTATCCTGACCATCGATAATGGCGCTTGGCGCGAGAAGATGGTTCTCTCTCACGTAAAAACACATGTACCTGCATAATTTGATGTCAATTACTTTGCTAGTCCGAAAATTTTTAAAAAGAACACCGCAATAGCCATAAACGAAATGTAAAGGGGCTATTAACAGACACAACGTGAACGAATTGACAGTGAAAAAGGGAAAAAACAGTAATGGGTTAAAAGGTAAATCATCAACTTACACTTTACTCTCTAGCACGTCTTTCAACGTCGCCATCTGGACGTTATGATCGTCAAACGAAAACCACTAATTTGAACTCAGCGATTGTCATTAAAGATAATCACCTCTCCGCGACTCTTCACATAAGCCGTGTAATGTCCAGTCTCAAGTTTACCCTGATGGTTAATTACCGCAAACAAACTATAACGATAATCTGGACAGAATCGCTAATAAAAGCATATTAACTACAGAACAGGCATTATGCAAATGGCTTACGTTAGAGGATCAAAGGAGATAAGACCTTTTGTAGAATGCTTCTTTGAGCTTGTTGAATCCTTCTTGCTCTTCTTTGTACGTGATTTGACAGATCTCGTCGTATATGGTGTCATATCAAGCTCGACAGGAATTTTAACAAATGTTTCAACCTTCGACCCTTGACCAGAATGCTCAAAACGCTAATATACCATAATAAAGGTTAGCATGCTGAACCCGCAATTTTTTTCAGTAAAATCAAGAAATAATATTAACCTTGAGCTGAATGGAGAGAACAGGAGGAAGAGTTTTGACGGTGACATGTTTAATCGACTCAATCTCTTTCGGAGGAGCCCCAGGAGTGGGAGGAGTATTCAAAACTGATTCGGTCTTGGCACAATCCGGGTTGCCACATTGATATGCGGTAAGCTTCTCAGCCGCAAAATTCCTATTCGACCAAAACTTAAATAAAACACCAACAAAAAGTGAATACCAACCTTTCCAAGCATTCCAAAAGTGTGCAATGATCATCCTTGCCCTTAGATTTGGCATCTGACTTGCTTTCGGGGTGGCATCGGCAATGGTCTGACCCGACTTCTTCTTCGAGCTACTCTTGCTGGACTTGCTGCTTTTGGAATGTCGAATTGTGAGGGAAAGGTCAAAAATAGGATCATGTGTAGTGGTGATGTTATGGCACTTTTGGCAGGTTACTTCAGATTGAAGAACGCCTGCAAACACGGTGTGGATGATGCATTTGCAGCTGGTGTTGGATCCAGAGTCGAGAGATCCTACAGGGCTTTAATTAGGATGTGAGTAAAACGTAGGTCTCACCGAGAACTGGTATGGATCAGGTTTAATAGGACATGAAACATTCAGCCATCGTGCTGTGCGGGTGACCAAGAGAAGAGTTTGATTTCCACAAAGAATAGATGAATGACGTAGCGAAGGAGTATTCTGACCATTAAAAAACTTTGCGGCAACTATTAGTATGTAATTAAGAAAAAAAGCCATACTTTGTGTATAGATTATCCAGCTCACACGCAAGACAAATCTGTTTTGCGGCCTTGACCTTGCAAAGTTGCGGATTGTGTTTGTCACTCATGAAATGAATGCGCATCAACGGGTTGTGAATGAACGTTTGGAGCACAACGTTTAAATAACACTTTTTACCGTAGGTAAGCATGAGACAAATCGAACTGAACATACCGTGGCGCCCATGTTTCGAAGTCCTCTAATCCCGGAACATTTTTTAGCAGGTGAAGACCACTTCTTAATTCCCTTCGCCTCATCTATACTGGGCATCCACTCTGAAGTGCGAACGCGCTTGATTCCGGGATCTTTAAAGATAAATCGCGTTTTCCAGCGTAATCTATATACCTTTGAATCTGGAAATCAGAGAGTCCATCCTAAATCGCTCCGAGTGGATTACACGGTCAAAATCAATGTCGTAGACGTAATCCTTGCATTGATGACAATAGATGGCGTGATGTCCTAACTCCATAGCTTTCTTTGTTAATATAATGCCAAAATGATAGTACGTACCAAATATATGCCCTAATGTTTCCAAGTGGTGGGGAGGTGCCTATTTTCATGCAGAACATTTGCATGCAGTGAAGGCAGACATGAAGTCGCCCAAAATGTCCTCGCAAAACACAGCAAGCATGGAATCTACCGCTATGAATAAAACGACCAAAAGCAATAAAAAGGGTACTGTTCAATGATTTTGATGTCGTCATCCCAAACCGGATGGTTCTTCCTCTTCTTCCCATTCGCTGCTTCATCTTCCTCATCCTTTTTCGACGATGATCCAGCTCCCTTTTTTGGAATCTGAAAGTGAGATCGGTTGAAGTAGCCTAACGACTGACGTATGGCGTCTCGGTAGTTTTGGATCAAATCCTTGGCGAGTTGGGCAAACTCGAGGATCCCTGTGACGCTGAGATCATGCTTCAACTCTGCCAAATGGGCGCATCCATGGGATGCCACAGACTCGTTGGTACGGAAGACGGCGTACGGGGAGACTACAGTTGCGGTGCTGGTGGATTTCGTCGGTGTCGCTTTTGCTTTCTTATTGGGAGCCATTCAACCCTCTGATCCACACAATCTGTACAAAATTTGTGAACGGGTTGACGGGTTCGTCTATCATACGCGCATGAGATGCGTATGTCTGGGACTACTTATTGGTAATGCATCACTGCTCCTTTATTACTGGAGGTCTATTTACACGGTTTCTATCCAGCCGAACCCAAAGCCAATCTATCGCGTCTCTCACACCCTCCCTAATGTCGAAAACGTTAATCTTACATCGACCAAACACCGAATAGCGACGCGGAAAAAGTATGTGGCTGTAACAAGTAAAAAGAAGAACTGACCCGCGAAGTGCTGATACTGCCATCACTTTACTATCTCTTGCACCCAATTTCAATGCAATTTGATTAAAAACTTCCTTAACATTCGCTACGGTCAGGGCTCCAGGTTTATCCGACTTATTTGCCAACATCAAGACAGGGATTCCCTCGGTCAAATCACTAGTAATCACGTTCTCTTGGTTATAAATTAGACTTTCATCTTCCGATGGGTAACCTGCACTTTTCCAAGTACATACCAAATGCAACTTTAACGTCCTGGATTCGGCTTTCATCGGTTGCATCGATCACAAAGATGATGCCGTGACACTCTGAATAATACTTGCTCCAAATACTCAACAGATCTCTCTGACCGCCCAGATCCCAAAAGTTAAGACGCACTGAGTTCAGCTCAATCTTCCCAACTGCCAAAAGGTGATGATCATTAGTCACCTCCTTGCAAGTTATAAACTCAACTATTTAATCCAATGGTTGGACCGATCTGGTCAGGTGATAGCGTTCTCCCAGTTGTGTATGTTGCCTTAATCCTCTCTAACAGCGTCTGCAATCTTCGATGTAAGCATTTCACTTCCAGCACAGATATTCCCACCGTTTTACCTGCGTTGTCCAGGCCAAGAATCACTACATTGAACTCCTCCTTACGAGTCCACTGCGTGTAGAGCCCGCTCAAGAGTGTGTACATCCAGGCCTCATGAACGGATAAAAATTTAATTAAATACAAAGACAAGGATGAAGGTGGTGTTTTTCGTCAACCCATGCCAAGCATGATCCTCGGTTTGAGCTGGAACTTGGAAGATTTGTACCGTTCAAGGAAAGTCCCGCGCGGATGGATTCTATCCTTAAGGCCTTAGTTGGAACGATAACCGATGCCGTCATAACTTCGGAGGATTACGGCTTTGACCCCATCTATAGTGTGCATTCAAGGGATTACGTTGAGGTTTTAATTACTTTTTAGTAAATTAGCATCTTATAGCTTAAATGTTATACAGTATTTTAGAAATGCATACAACGCGGTTGGTAGTTTGATAATTAAATTGTTTAACTGATTTGTGTTTATAAAAAGTGGGTTGAAAAAGGTCTTTCTTACATGGCGGTCTTGCTTTCCTTCACATAGTGGAATATGCACAAATCACCTCTCGTAATCTTAAAATTTTAATCTTGCTTCATACCTTATTTTAGGGGGAAATCCTCAAGGCGTGTTCCCAGACGTATACGCCGTGAGAGACTTCTCAAATGAGAGGTATACAGAATAATAGTGTAAACTCAATTTTAAAGGCGTATCCGCTCTGAAAAATTAAGAGGCGGCGTAGAAACTACTGACGGGATGGAGTTTCGGGCAGATGGTGGTGCATTGGGCCGGCCAGGATATTATTGCTTTGATAATACTGGTATTATTGCAGAAGGAACCTTTTTGGCCGCCTATGATGCTGTTCAAGTTGCGCTTACTGCAACAAACAAGCTTATGGAAACGGGAGATCAGGCTGTTTTTGCTTTGACACGACCACCAGGTTATTAGCATGAAGAAGTTTAGTCATTAATTATTACCTCTTAATAAATAGGTCACCATGCACATGAGGACTTATGCGGAGGATATTGTTTTTTCAACAATGCCGCCATAGCCGTTCGCTATTTAATCGATATCCACAAGTTGGAAGAATTGCTATTTTAGATATTGACTATCACCACGGTAGAACATTGAAGCTATATGTCGTCGTGAGACTGATTTTTTCGTAGGGAATGGGTACATAAATCCATGTAGCTAAACGCTTCGACTAACATCAAAAGGACACAAGAAATATTCTATCACGAATCCAACCCAATCTACGTTTCACTTCATGGACATCCTGATTATCCATTTACTGGGAGCACCTTCAGAGACGGGCGAGGGCAAAGGCGAGGGCTTTAATATAAATATTCCTTTACCTATCGGAACAAAGGATGCAGAGTATGTTGAAGCATTAACAACAGTCGTGGAGGGAAGGATAAAGGATTATAAACCTCAGGTTCTGGTAGTTTCCCTTGGTGTGGATACTTTTGTGAAGGACGTCGTTGGCAACTTCTGCCTTTCTACAGAATGTTATTTTGACATTGGAAAGGTTATCGGAAATCTTGGCGTCCGAACCTTGTTCATTATGGAAGGAGGTAGGCAGCTTGCACGGATCTACAACTAAGTCTTAAAAGGTTACGACATTCCCACTATTGGGTCAAATGTTTATAATGTACTCAATGGTAAAGACGACTTTAAAGGTTTTTTAACTAACGACAACAGGATTTGAGAAAGCATCCCAATAATCCAAGCATATATATATGTGTCAATATACATCATACTGCCTGTAACTCTCCTTTAACCTTAACCTCATCGATCATGCGTATTGTTTTCGGGCCTTCAATTTTGCGAAGTGATTTGTCTGCGGGCTTCAAGAAAATGACTAACGCAGTCATGTCATCCCTTTAATGTTAAACAATATCTACACATCGAGTCTTTTACCTGTGATAACGACGAATTTTCTTTTCTAAAGTCAACATACGAGATTGTCCTGTAGCTGATTTAGCCAATGACGCAATTACCATACTCACCCTCTATACCTTGTCCATTCGCGAGCGCCGTCCTCACCAAATGAGATCCGGCATTGGAGTCCCGCACCTCTAAATTTGCCTTGAATGATTCTTCCGTATCAGCAGCAACGTGCCTTCCGTGCATAAAATCACCAACCGCAGCAACAACTTCTTCGTCACTTAAAACATCGAAGATCCCATCGCTGCCAAGAACAACGAAATAATCAGATTCCGTCAATGTGCGGTGAGAAACGTCGGGCTTCGCTGTCATATCTGACTTTGAGTTTAGTACTCCGCCGCATAAATGCGATCCTACATGGCGGTGTCTTGCACGTTGAAAATGCCCGGTACCTACGAGCATTTGGGTGTCCTTCGAGCAGTGCAGTGATTTTTTCCTGAACAGCTAACGGCCACTTGAAACGTCCATCACCGAAAGCTCGAGAGCAGGCCATTCCGCCTTTAAAAATCAACATTCATAAAATTCATGAGCCCAACCGATGACGCGTGGGATGCCACTACGTTCGTCTGCAACAGTTTTTCTTCTCCAGGATGCTCTCGAGTCAGTCGCGCCAACTCGTCCGGATTTTTAGGCGTATGATCGGCGGTAAGCCTAATTGCTTCCCATCCGCCATCCGCCTTCCGCCTTCCAAGCACCGCGCGACTTGAAAAGAGAACTGGTTAGAAAGAAAGGAGGCTAAAATGGATGATGCAATACCTGTCTCCCGCGTGAGCCGTAAACAGAGTTGTACCTTCAACATACGCAACAAGGCCACATGACCCCTCAAGAGCAAGAAAGGCCGCGTCCAGTCCTTTCTTCTTTACCTCCGCAGGAAGGCCACGAATATCCGCTGCCGTTTTCTCATAAAATCTGGGAATGACTTTGGCGGGAAGGTCCAGAAGATCTTTATCGAGTGACTCAAATGCCGTGACTAGTGCCTTTGAAATCCCTTCAGCGTCTCCTGGATTACTTTTAGCGATAAACCTTTGGATATAAGACGGAAGATAGGCCTGAACTTCAGTAACGCAATGAGGAGCCCAATGTCCATCCAAAACTGCTGCAAGAATTCCTCTCTTAGGTATTGCTTCGACAAAATTCTTGTCTTCAATGGGGGAGTTTGCGTCAATATAATCAAGATCCACTCTAACAATAGAGTTCGAAAGGGACCTTGGAAGCAGCGTCGACTCAAATGCAGTGATTTGACGGTCGATTTCCTCCAAAGGAAGGGTTGGGTCGCCAACCTCATCGACTCTAACCAGTGGGGCTTCCTTGAGGCGTCTTGGTGCGAGATACCAAGCTGACACAATGAATCCAGCTACTCCTATGGAAGCGAATGCATTTTTGGACTTTACAAAAGTCTTCCAGTCTTGCTTTGAATTGGCGGCCCGCGCAAGGTTAGAAAAGAGGGCAACCCTCACACTGCTGTACGGAGCATGCGACCTCAAAACTCCTCTCATCAATAACTCCTGTAGAATGGCTCACAATTAATTTGAAATTGTCATAACCAACCTACCTAATACCGATACCGCAACGCGATCCAACAGAGTCAAAAAGATGTCCAGCGATTTCAACACTGATCCTTCCAATGCTTTAAGCACCACAAACACCACAAACACCACCATCCTCAAGATATGCCCTCGTCTCGCAGAGTTTACACATGAACACATCCCTCTTGAAGAGATCCTCGATTTTTATTCACTTTCTTCAGTTTTACCACCTACCCTATCCACTTCAACTTTTGAAAGACCTTACACATGGAGCAACTCGGTCATCTCGCTCGACGGTGTCCTCCATTTTCTCGACCCAGGGACATCCGTCAGGTGAAATATTCTGTTCCTTCATATTGAAACTACTTCTTCATATTGAAACTACTTTTCTACACCCTTTACAACCACCTCTCTAAACTCTCTAAACTTCTCTTCATCCCTCCGCTCACTTTCAATAGCGACATTGCCCTCAAATCCATCCCCCACATGTCCCAACAAAGTCTCGCCGACTACCGTCTCCTCAACGCCGGCTGGTCCATGTCCGACGCTGTCCTCATCACCGGGCAAATCCTTCGTGATGAACCCACAGCATCTTGCGTCATAAAGTAAAACCAGCACCACCCTCAATTTCTCATGACTTATGCAGCTTCCCTGACCTCCTCCATCATCGCCTCACTAACCTCGGTTTCACTGAACCCCATCCTATCAACCTCATCCTCACAGAAGGTACACGTACATAATATGCCCGTAACTTACATGATTAAAAGGTGACATTGATTACACACACCCCATTTTCGACCCCGCAAACCCAATACGTATCATCATACTTACAACACCACACGGTCTCCAACTCGCTCAAAGGCGCCTCACCGAAATTTCATTCCCACGGGGTTACACCTTCCACACCATCCCCTCTTCTCCTTTAAACAACCTCCTTTCCTCCATCTCCTCTCACACCCTCACCGTCATCTCTTTTCCGACCCTCTCTCTCCCCCCTCTCCTCACCTTCCTCCACAATACCCTCTCCATCACCCGCCTTGATGTGAGCGCGGGGGGGAGTGTAATACGGAAGATGGTGAGGGGGAGGTTGTTGGATGAGATGAGGATTACACAGGTGGGTCAGATTGTTGGGGGCGGGCGAGGGATGGAGGGGTGAGGCCTTGTTTATTTAGAGGGAGAGGTGGGGGTAGGGGCGGGGAGGATGGGTTGAAAGGGGAGGGTATTAGGGAAGGCAGGAGTCAAGGTGGAGAGGATGACGAGAGTTATACGAGGGAGACGAGTCCGCTTATCGCGTGGAAAGGTGTGAGGATGTTGGGTGATCATATGATTTTTTTGAGAGGTGTGCTGGAGTATCGACATTAAAGGTTGAGGAAGCGTATGAAATTGGATATCTTATTCTGGATAATTGTCTTGATGGATTGGTTTATTTGGGAGACTATCTCGTGGGGGTGGATGAAAGTTTTTTTTTCGTCCCGCGTGAGGTTGTGTTTAGTTTTAATGATTACATTTTTTCGAGGGGAGGTATTGGAATGAGATATTTTGCTTTTCCGTTAGATGGATGGGGGTTTTTTTTTCGCAAGCGGTGGGTGGGTGGGGTTGGAACTTTACCAACATATGAACTTTTTTGCGTTTAGTTTTTCCACCTTTTTGTTATATAATAAGGTGGTGTGTGTGTGTGTGTGGTGTGTGTGTGTGTGTGTGTGTGTGTGGGGAGGGGGGGGGGGGGGGGGTGTGAGGTGGGATTACGCGTTAAACGTAAGATCACGTGTTACGGAAAGTTTCACTGACTTTCGCTGGTATAGTAGAACCTTCATTACATATGGAGTTCGTTCAACTTTTTGCTCGCAGTTCAAAACAACATATAATAAGATAGTTTTTGGCAGAGAGACTGATATGCAAAGTAGGCACCTACGGTAGAATGTGCTTATATAAATTTGAAAATATTGAATCTCCTCTGTTATCGTTTGCTGTTGACGCTCCATTGCAGCAATCAAGCGTCTCGAACGGCAGATGCGCAATCGTTATAGAAGCAGACAAAAGACGGGGTGCAGCATTGCCACGAAGGAAGCCTCCAATTTATTGGTCTTGCCGCCTTGCGGCGTGTCCTGCAAATTTGTCTTCGCCAACAATATTTATTTATTTATTTAAATTCTGTCTTCGCAACAAATCTTTCCAAGAACAGACAACAACCAAGCGACGTAAATGAGGTGAGCACCGTTCACGACCGTCATCCTCTTGACCTTGGCTTCATCGTTCACCAGCTATTCAGTTAACCATTTGACCAATTGATTGTATCTGTAATCTTCATACACACAGTACCTCTGGTCGAACTCGTTTACCAACCCCAAACTACGGCTTTATCCCCCGTGCAGGAGCCACCAACACCATCAAAGATATCAGTGATTCACGGTGTATCGGCACCGTGGGATCAGGACAAGGATGCGTGCTTCAAAGTTACACCATTGCCATCCAAGTCTGCGATAGTGCTCCAACCTGCGGTGGGTTTATATGGTGAGAACAACAATCTTCATCCGGTGATCATTACTGATAGTACGGCCTTTTCGCTAGCTGGGATGAAGCTGGGTTAGACGAAGCCCAAGTTTTATACAACAAAACTGACCCACTTGACTATTCAAAGCAGTGCTTTGTGTTTGTGAAGCCAATTCAGCTGGTCGCCAACGCCGTTAGGCAAAACGCCTACATCAAAGGTAATATTGTTTTGACTCGTTAATATATACTTACTATCACTTAGCTGGTGAACCGGTCATTCTACCAAATGGCACCCTTATAACTCCCTTCCCCATCGCTGGTAGCTCCACAACCGCATCTAGCATCCGTCCCATCGCCACTTCTATCGCCACTTCCATCACCTCTTCCTCCCCTATGATAACAACATCGCAACCTATAAACATCACAATCACCAGTGCTAAACAGGGTCTTGATATCGGTAGCATCATCGGCATCGTCGTCGGAGGAGTCGGGTTGATAGCGATGGCCATCATCGTCGCCTTCATCATCATGGGAAAACGCAAGTTGAAGAAAATGAACGACGCAAAGGCCCAGAACATTCACCAGTCTCCCGCTTACGGACAACTGAATACGTTTGATGAGCCCCAAGGCCCGATAAAATTTGAGGCTCCACCTGCTGGATCACATTATGTGGCGATGGGAGGGTCAAGTCAAGCCGGACCCGCTGTGAGTTATCAGAATCAGGGAATGCAGGAAACGAAAGGCAGTGGATTGTTTTCGCCTTCTTTGCCAACGTTTACGGAGCCTTCGTCGGTGGTGACGACAATGCATCCGCAGATGTGGTCTCCGATGGATACGATTTCTTGGCTCTACTCCAGAGGTCTCGCGGCAGAGATCATCACGGTGTTTGAACGTAAGTTCAATAATGCCTCCTATGCTCGTCATCTTACACTGATATAGAAAATAATCTCAACGGCTCCGATCTTCTGTCACTCGACGCTTACCGTCTCTCGCTACTCGGTCTCCACGATGGCCCCCCATGTACAGAAACTTCAACAAGAAATTCGCGTTCTTCACGCAGTTTTGGTCGGGTGAACGCTCGACAGGGCCCGCTCTTCCTGCATATGATGAGGAGCCTTCTGGAAGTTCTGGTAGTAAACCAGTATACGTGATGATACCAAGAAGCCTTTTCTTCCCTAAATAATCCCTGTCAATCTTTCCTGTATAAAATATGCCATTGATGGGAAAAAGTGTATCAGAAATGTAGTCAGTAATTACAAGTCTCTTTTTTTTCTACAAGCAATCGATGACTACGATAATTTGTTTCATGTTACTTTTCGCCTCAGGAAAGTATAGTCCTCGCCGCCCAGTCAATGGCGATAATGGAGAATACATATAACGTAGTAAAAGGGTTAGGTTGCTTATGAACGGGATTTAACACATTGACCCCTCTATCATTTATACAACCGCGTACCATCCACTTCATGTTGGAGTGTGAGATAAAATGTCAAAAAATCTTGGACCCCGTTTTTTTTTATATTATTTTCTAACGCGTTCAAGCAACCTCCTCCAAATCTCATCCCTTCCATCACAAAGTCTTGGCATATCCTCTAAAATCCCCGCAATCATCGCAATATGATCCTAGGAAAAACAAAAAAAAGGAGAGGAAGACGCAATCAGATTTTGTCACAACCATACACGCGGAATTCACCTTTTGTACAATTGACCCCTCTATCCCCCATTTATAAAACCTCTCATCATCCACCTCGCGTTGAAGCGTGCGATAACGGACTCGTGCGTTAAGATGTCGGAGGGCCGTGATTTCTTGGAGTCGTGGGTGCGTTGACGTTCGGATTGACGGAGAGTTGGGTTGAGGAGGTGTTCTTCGGGAAGGGTCTTTAAGGTACCACATTAATTAGCCTGAGTACTCTATCCATAAAAAAAAAAACCCAAAGAGCAAATAACCCCTTGTAGATGACAAAGAGAGTGATAGAACAAAAAATGAGATATACTCACCCCCGCCGTTTCCATCCTTTTTAAAAGATTCTTTAACCTTAGGTTTTCTACAATTCTTCTTGGAACCTCCATCTCATCTTTTATCCATCTCGATGGTTGAGGTCTCATCCGAGAATTTTACTCTCCTTTTTTCACGCTCATCACATTCTTTAGTCGATCAGAAGGTACTTTTGTGCATCAACGTCAACATTGATTTCCCTTTTCTTTGCAGGCAGAGGTGGAGGTGTTCCTTTAAGGCGCTTCAAAAGTGTGGTGTAAACAGTGGTGTGATCGGATTCAAGGATATGCTAAAACAATATAGTATATCATTAGAGACGAAAGGACGAATGTGAAATAAAAGATTTATCGGAACTTGCCATCGCCTCATCAGCATTCCGTGCATCGCAGACAGATAAGAGCTTAACCTCCTCATCGGTTCTTATAGATGCATAATTCCCAATTGAGGCACTTGACCCACTCAACGTGTTTTTCCCAGTTGAGGCTCTGGACCCACTCAACTCCTCGAAATCACTTTCATAATCGAAATCACTCTCATACTCAAAATCATCAGAGTAATTCAATGCCGCGCTCTCTTCACCAAACTTGTTATCAATGGAACTCGACTGCCTGGATGAATAGAACGAGGAGACCGGAACTGATGGTGATTTTTGTGGGGAATAGTTTGGAGTGGAGGCGGAAAAGATGGCGGATGTGGAGACGGGGTCAAAGGACTCGTCTGAATATCGTGATGGGTGTCCTCTGGAGGAAGGTGGAGAGATGAAGGGTCGTTGAGCGATGCTTGGATGTGGGGTGAGCTGGATTCGGCGACTGAGCTGTCTTCGGTATTGTTAATGATGATCTCGGGGATGGAGTTGTTGGTGGACTCGTCTGATGAAGGCATGGTTGGGTTTGTCGGAGAGGACTTCAAAAAACAAACGCATGACTGTAGAGCTTGGCATGACTTTAGAGCTTGAGAGTTAGCCAGCTTTAGTATGTAGAAAAGGAGCACGCAACAAAAGACGTTTTGCAAAGAGCGTTAAAAAAAGCTTTTTTACATCACAAAATATATACATCACATAAAAAACGTCAGGTTGCGAGACTCCTCTCGTTGAAGTATGGAGAGAATTAAAAAGTAAGAAACCGACGTAAAGTTTCTTATAGATGTGGCTTCCATACGCCAAAAAGGTAAAAGTTTTGAGCCTATCCATAGGCAAACGAATTGAACGGCAACCTGGCACCTCTCAAACACAACACTCCATTCAACAAAACAGGAATGATATGGCCACTACCGCCAACTTAATGCCTACAGTCTGGAATGACTGGAGCATCACCCCAGCACCCGACGAAACTCCAACAACTTCCCTGCTCGTCGCCACAGTCTCAGCCGTCGTTACCGCGTCCTTTGAACAGAAGCGAACCCTGCATCCACTGACATTGATGGCGGGAAAGAAGTAATCTGTGCCGGAGCGACCACTTGCACAGGCGATGCGGTTTGGTGCTCAAATGTGGGTTGAATGACGGAAAACCCGGATGAAGTTGCGGCTTTAATTTCAATGGTGGGTTGGATGATGGTGGGTTCCGGTGAGGGGATTTGAAAGTCGGGTGAGAGGATTGGGGTTGCAGTGGATGTGGGTCTCGGGGGAGGGCGATTGGCGAACAGGTCGGAGGGAAGGTGACGGAGGCAACGCTAAACGGGGTGAATGTACCAAGGTCTGTGGTAGGGAAAGACGATGCACTTTGGAGAAGGAGGATGATGAATACGGTATGGATCAGGAGGAGTGCTGGTGATGGGAACAACATATCGCTTAATGGAATGTGGCTGGACGTTGATGGTTTTTGCTGTATTTTACTTTTAACCTAATCCCAACCTCAGGTACGCCTCGTTTTCCATCACATCACCGCTTCCCATGAAGACAATGGCCCTGGACGTCTCCCTCAAACTCCGAAGCCTCCGAGTCAAAAAATGATTTGTGTCGATTATTTTTTCTTTCGATGTTAAATAATATTTACCTGGTCGTTTCATTGAATGTTGAGACAAATAAAAAAATCAGCAAGGGCCAATTCCAAGTTGTAGTGTTATTTTCATAAATAATATATGGATTTCTATCGGTTATGACCTCGATTATAGGAGAAAGCCGCCTAAAGATTGTAGCCGTGTACTGTCATATCCCTTCGCTATCGTTATATTTATGATATCAACAGTTGAGATAGTATATATTTACAATACATATGTAACGACGATAACATCAGCATGTAAAAAAGACATTTGAAAGGGGCAGAATGCTAAACTGAGAAACCAGGCCATTTCTTCGGCAGGTCACCAAACACTGACAACTGCAGATTGGATATCTGGACGGTGCATGTTAGTGTGCCGCAATGCGCCCTATCGGCCGGATATGTCTTCTTGCGCCAATGACCCCTTCTGACCATTCACCATAAAATCAAATCTTAAATAAACCGTCATTGCCCTGAAAAACGTATTGCCGGCACCAGATTTGTTTTAGCTTAGGGTATCCCTCAAAGCCGTCATACGGTGATCTTACAGGTGTTTTAAATGGTTGTGCCTAACAAATGTGGTTTATCATGCAAGCACTATAATGCCCTCACGCTGACACGTTTGCTAAACGAAACAATATACGTTGGACGATAATCAACGGATCTTATAATATCTTTGTCATTATCAGCTTTTGTGTTGTTATGCCAGTGTTTTAGCATTATATGATTCCAGTTTAATTGTATTTAAGCTCTCTTCTTCGCTGTGGTGTGTATCTCAACCCCTCGTCTTCGCCGTGGTCCTGGTTGCCTTTTTTGATACTCTTTTATTAGTTGGCGTTGCCATATAATAAAAAAAGAATTAAGGGGCTATACCTCCTCGTTAATTTACCACATACAACTATTTGTAATATTAAATATATTTTAGAACGAAGGTGCAAGATATTCCCAAGCATGTATCATTTGATTAAGCATAAAATATGAGTACTTGTAGAAATGCTCAAAACAAGTATTTAATATTTAATATACAGAAAAAAGTAACTTTTCGTAGCAAGCCCTCATCCAAACGCAGCGTCGAATAATCAAAACTCGGCGTACCTATACACCACTATCGACTATATTACTAATTAGGATATGCCAGTAAACTCGAACCCTGTAAAATACTATCTGCCAGAAAAAGTATTAGCCGTTTGAAAGCTGTTCAGACCTCCAAACCCCTTATTCCGTCCTACGTAACCCTTTTATGGTCTTGATATTTCAAATTGGCAAGAGTCTGCGAAAAAAAAAAATTAGCTATTTAAGCCCGCACTGCAAGGCCACGAAACTCCATCTCAGTCATTCCCATCGTTTTAAAAAATTAGCAACAATGAAGACCGCATCTTTGATCGTCATCCTCTCCTCACTTCTTGCTGCAGTTGGCGTTAACTCGCAAGCAGTTTGCGGAAAAACTTCTGCACGCATCGGCACTAAGCACCTTTTGTTGCGAACCCTTCCAGCGGACACACCGTCACCGGATCCATTACTATCGTCGACGACTGTACTTTTAACATCACCGGTTTCACTTTGACCCCCGCAGGTCCCGACGTGTATTTCGTAAGTCATTCTCATTTTTTTTTTTTTTAAAGACTTAATCTTTGTTGATAATTTCTTTGATTCTTGATAGTGGGGAGCTTCTGCTGGCACTCGATCAGAGCTTCTTGCGAGTGGTCGAAGGGTCAGTGACTTCAAGGTTTCAGGGGAATATGCAACTCCGACCGACCTCTCCGTTAAGCTAATTAATGGCCAGACTTTCGACAACATTAACGTGTAAGTTTTCCTTCGGAGTTATATACATATCTATATCTAATAACTTTAACTCCTTTTCAGCGTCTCTGTTTGGTGCGAAATGTTTAAAGCTGACTTTGGACAGTCTTCTCTTGTCGCTCAGACCATCCCACCTACCACCACTGGCTCTGTCGCGTTGACTACAGCTGCTCCTGCTGCGCCGGCCACGTCCACGACCAAATCTTCTGCCACCGGTTTAGATCGCGTTTCCGCCTGGATTTCGGTTTTTGCAGCTGTTGTTGCTGTGGCTGCCTATTGATGATACAAACCGAAGCACATCTCCTTTGGTGTATTTGAGCAGTGTCATTTTAGTTTTTGACCTCATTTTCTATCAAAATAAATTTCCTTTCTCTTCTATATAATACAGCTATAGTTTGCCAAAATTTTGAGCGTAAACCTATTCAATATTTCGATGGGTTTCATCAACCAGATAATAGGAGTCTGGAATTTACATTGGGATCTTACACAAAGTTCTTAAGTAGGGTGTCATAAGTGCAGCGCAACTAGGAGCAGAGGATCAGTGGGAGGAGGGAGCAAAAGCTGGAAACATAAACTCCTGGAATCAGACAAGTTGCCTTGCGAGCGGAGTGTCGGCGAAATTCTCGAAAGAAGCGTCAACGAAGAGATAGAGGTTATCAGGAGAAGGTAGAGTGTTAAAATCAGTTGAGAAGTATGCCAGTCTTGGGGCCGGAATCAGGGTCGAGAGGAGATCAGAAAGCCAAGAGTAAGGGGAGCAGACGTAAAGCTTTGGTTGAAGTGACGGAATAGAATTAGAGAGCAGGGCCACAGCACGATAAAATAGTGGAGAAGGTCTTGCAACGAGTAGTGAAAAGGGGGAGGGATGTATGGGATTTCTGAGTGAATTTGTGGTAGCATGGGAGGGTTTAGTCGTAGGACGCGTCGAGATGGCCGGGAAAACGCGACGTGCACGTATTCGTGTTTAACAACTCCACATGGTCCAACGAGAATTTTACAGCATAGCGACTCTTCGGTGTTGAAGCACTTTGTACAAAAGAGTGTAAAAATAATAAAGAATTCAGGGCGGGCAATTGCCCCCGGACGGGGTAAGGTAACTCACCCTAAACGTTTTGATTAAATTTTTTTTTTTCTTTCTTTGTTCTTTCTTTATTCGATAAAAATCGAGTAAACCTTTACATGTAATAAAACCATCGTCCTTTTATACCAAAAGGAACAATTACATCATCTATCACACTTCCCGTAAACCTCCGTAAACTAACGGATAAAACATATATAAATAAACCTCCTTAAGCAATAACGTCATGCCCCAAAACAATGCGAACAAAGAAACATACAACAAAAGTGAAACTGATAACGGAACGATGGGTAGTCAGCCCACTAAAGAATATTCCGAGGAACATCCCATGACAAAGAAACGTCATTGGGATAAAGGAAAACGGTAGAGGGTGAAAGAGCAAATGAAAAAAAAAAGCGCGATGAAGAATAACTATAATGACACGTCAAAGGAAAAAGGATGAATGACGCGTCAATAAAAGTATTGGACTCCAACATTCGGGAGGCGGAATCCATTGTTGCTTTGGCTGATATCACAGTAGACAAGTTGTCGCCTGTCAGGTTAATGCCTACTACCTCCTTTATAGCACTATCAGTGTACTGAAGGGGTTAATGTAAATAAAAGTTTATTACATCATTAATATATATACCTTGTAACATGTAAATAAGAGTCGGATTACATGTTATTATAGGGGACGCGCCTATTTATAATCTGCTGCCAGTCACGTGATGTGTTGTGGTAGTATGAGTGGGTTTAGTGGAGGGACGTGTCAAAATGTGGTGGGAACGTGACGCGTTTGTATCCCGTCATCACGTCTGATGACGGGATGAGCCGACGCTCATTTTCTCCCTTATATTTGACGCGTTTTTGTGTCTTTACGAGCTTTTTCTTTTCTTATGCCCCGTTTTCTTTCCTTTTTCTTTTACCCTGTAGCGTATTCACGCGTCTTACGCTCTCTTACTGGTGTTGCGGGGAGGGGAAGGGTGTCTTTCTTTTACCTTGTAGTACGTTTGCGCATTTTGTGCCTGGAGAGAGGACTGGACAGGAGGAAGACACGGTTTTCGTCTTACCATGAAGCTTAAAGACGGTGGTGGTGTCTTTGTTGAGGCTGGACGTGGCAGGGAAGGGAGGTGGTGGTCTTTGTAGGGAGGAAGTTAGAACAATAAAGCACAAAGTTGGGCTCCAAACTAGCAACTTACCTAGTGAAGCCAGACGACCACAGTTGGTGGTTGCGTCCAGATCGAATATTTGTTGAGTCTTCAAGGAGTTAAATACTCAAACCTTCTGCCGACATGTCCTTCCTATCGAACCAGCTCTTCTATCCTCAGGGGATGCAGCAACCTTCCTTTCCAACTTTTAATGGTACGAATGAGCGAGTCTTTCGAGAGGAGCTCACCAGGTTCGTCTCAATCCTGAAGTTGCAAGGGGCCCGTGTTACTGATGAAGCGTACATCACGTTTATCATCGAAAACTGCTTCCCTGAGGCAAAACATGTCAAGTCGTTAGTGTCGGACTGGAGGGATGCAGAAGTGGCGGCGAGTCGACAACTTACGTTCAAGGCTTTGTGCGAGTTCATTCAACGAACGTGGGAACACACCAATACGATAGCGTCAACAGATTCGTTCTATGAGCTCCGCAGAAGGTTCAAAGAGGCCCCCATTTCCAACCCGTGTTGGGATGGGTTGGTCACTAGCTTTGAATCTTTAAGGAGTCAGATGATCGTTAAGAAGACGGACGGGGAGTTGGTGATCTGGATCCTGTCGACGATGGATGAAATGATGAGGAGTGCGATCACAGAGGCAATTCACCGTGAACGTCACTCGTCAGCAGTCATTAACGGCATCAAAGAACAACTTCGTGCAGTCCAAGGCGGGTTTGACGACATTGCGACGTCGTCAGGGGGTACAGTCAAAGCAGTGTCCATTGCTGCCTTGGCTGACATTGCGGCGGACAAGTCGTCACCCCTCACCCTCAAGGAGATTTCCTCGGCTCTGCGTGAGTACCTTAAGGATGTTCGACCTGTGATGGGGTTTCAGATAGATACAGATGGGTCGACGGGTACGACTGTGAAAGAGGACCCGGCCGTTGTTGAGGCTTTCGGCCGATCCGTTCCGCCTCCACGGGTCTCCTTTGCGCGTCATCAGCCCCCGACTCACGCTTTCCAACCCATTCCTAAGACCCCACTCGTAACGGCTGTTGACCCTAGAGTAGACGATCTTGCTAAGCAGTTCGAAAACCTTAAGATTTACATCCAAAGCGCTATCAAACCGCCAAAGCAACCCATTGTCAAGGCTAAGGTTCCTCCAACGACCAAGAAAGACATTCAGACAAGTGGCCTCCTCAACAGTGTGGACTCGCTGGCGGTTCAAGCAGGTCCCGGTATACGGTGCTACTACTGCGGTCTCCCAGGGCACTTCAAGGATCAGTGCGAGATCCTCACCAAAGATATCCTGGGAGGTGCAAAGGTTATGATCGGTCCTGACCGACGGCTGCATTGGGTGGTCCATGATGAAGAAACGGGTGCCAGGAGGTTGGGAGAGGAAGTAAAGGGACATAGAGACGGGGCTCGTCATAACGTGATGGAGGTTGCAGATGACACGGCGTATTTGGCGGCTTTGGCAATGGTGGATCTGGATATAGTTATCGAATCATACACCTTGGATGTCACTGCAGAGCTGGTTTCACTCTCATCAACAATCCGCTGCAAGTCCCCGCCTGTACAAGGTGGAGAACTAGCAGCGACTGCTGTTGAGACGAAAACAGGTCCCGCAGCGACGCCCTCACCGCAAGCACCTCCAGGATCACCGAAATACGTTTTAAAACCTTCCGACATCACGCCAGAGGAGGCCCTCAGGGTCGTCTCTTCTCTCTCCTTCGGCCTGGTCACCGACGGTATCCCAGTTTCCATGATCGTTGAAGAAGTTTTGAAGGTCAGAGGGAAAGATACGGTTGACGGTTTTGTCAAGAGGGCGCGGGATTCAAAGGATGAAGGGAACCAGATCCCTCGAGTTGCCATTGACTGGCCACCTAAGCCTGGCATGGCAGTTGTTTATCCTCGAAAAATCGATGACTCCGTTAGGCCTACAAAGTCAGTTAATCCAGCAATCCTTCCTCCAGCGCCTTCTACGCGGTCGTCGGTGGGAACATTACCTTTAGAATCAGGAGCAGAGGGCAATGAAGACTACGGGGGCTCCTTTGTTGGGTGCAGGGAGAAAGGGGATAAGGAGTTGAGAGACGTTGAGGGGATAAAGGAAGGTTGAAAGCAGTCGACCCTGCCGAAAAGGTCGGGGATGAGGACGTTGTTGGAGGAAAAAGAATTGAGGGGAGTCCTGAGAAGAGGAGGGAGTTGGGGACAGAAGGTTTAGAATTTGGGGGTCAGGAGGGAGAGAAGAAGAAGAGAAAGAAGAAGAAAAAGGAAAGGAAGGAAGGGTCGGCGGTTGAAAATGGCGGAGAAAATAGTCTGGAAAGTGAGGTTGCGGGGCAGAGGGGTAAACAAGCGACAGTATTGACACCGAAAACCCCTCAAGCTTCCCAACCGCCACCAAACCCCGACTACACTGTCCGCCGAGGTGTCCACCTGACTAACGAGGAGCTTCTCCACGTTATCGATAGGCTTTTTAACCAACCAGTAGCGTCCTCACTTACTTGGGGCCAGTTTCTGGGGTTTTCACCTCGAGCCGTTCGAATGGTCATGGACCGAATTAAAGCCAAGCGATTCCCACTTTCCGGGGAAGAAAACATCGGTGAGGGAATGGATGTGGACGTAGGGTTGTCGGAGGCAATGGGTTCTAAGCCAGACCGATCTAGCGATTTGTTCGATACCTTGTTAAGCACATTCCTGGACGAGGTGGACACGGACAAACTTATAAAAGTTCAACCGACCGTCAACGTTGAGTCTGTGGAATCCGTGGATTGTTGCTCCTTCCGTGTATCAGCCGATGACGTTTTGGATAGCTTTTCGGCGGACATCGCGGACGACGTTAGCGAGGCGGAAACCCTCGCTCCTGAGGAAGCGCGATGTAAAGTTGTTGCGGCCAGTCCCTCCCTCTATGACGTCAAGCTTGGGTTAGGGAAGAATACAGTTGTCCTCAACAAGGTCACAATTGATGGGGGGTCTCAAGTCATCACGGTTAGGCTCTCAGTCTACAAAAAGATTGGGGCTTCTGCGGGGATCGAGGAAGGTGCATCGATTAACATGAGAGGGGCCCACGGCCATACTAGGAAGCTTGTGGGGCTCGTTCCCAGGCTCCCAGTTACAATCTTCGGCCTCACGTATTTCGTTCAGGCCTTCATCATCGACGACACCGTTGACCCCAAACCCCCTTTTGGACTCTTGCTGGGTCAACCGTTCATAGATTTAGCCCGTGCGGAGACAGTGTGGACAGAAGAAGGTGATCAGTGGACGCGTTTCCGCAGCCAGCAAGACCGCAACGTTATCCTGAAGGTTAAGACCGTGGACTCACGCGACAGGGACAATCAGTACAGCATGTCCAGCTTTAGACAAGCTCGTGCCGACCGTCCCCAAGCTTGGTCTCTTTACCGGGAGGATGATCAATAGTTACCCTTACTTTTCATTTATTTTTCAATTCCTATTCATTTTTAGTTTCAGTCGTTTCTTTCTTATTCACACTTTACCCCCCCCATGTTGTCTCTGTAAACCGAAACTCCACTAGACTTTCCGATGTTTTTCGCGTTTATGTTAGTCTTATCGCGTTATTCGGCTTATTATTTCTGTCCCGTACTATTCTTGGTCGTTGTCATGTTTTATTCTGTTGCTGTCTGCTTGGTGGTCTTGCAGATACAGCATCTTGTTGTCTTTTCTTTCCCGGTGTGTTTTTCCCCTGCTTTCTTTAGTTTTCGTGTTTGGTGGGCTTACTCGTTGGCTGAGGATCTTGCTTGGTTTTCATGCGGGTGTGTTTTCTTGTCTTTCCTCGGTGCTCGCTGTCTTTCTTCCCTTTTCCTTGTTCTGACTCTTGTGGCGGGAGTTTATAGGGGGGTCGGAGTTGTCAGTAGAAAATAAAGGTAGCAACGAAGAAAACACAAAAACAACGGAGCGGGCATCACAAAGGCGTCGACTTGAGCGAGAGCCAGGACCGGTCTGCGACGACGAGCGCCGCAACCGGGGACAAAGTCAGCCTGTAACGATGAGCTCTGATGGAATGTCGTTTGATGGGGCATTTAAGCAGGAAAGAGCGGAGGATGGAGAGTGGGTGAGGATGGACACTGAAGGGGTGGACATCTGTTCCTTCTCATCCACATCGAATAGCCACACTACAGAGGTCTCTCTAGAAGAGACTTACGAGGGGTTGGTTCGCGATGGTTGGGATGTTGCGTCATCATTAGTGGGAGGGAAGAAGCGGTTGATGAGGAGCCTGAGGAGGCAGGGTATCCTGGAGGAGGGAGAAACGATAACAGCGATTGTCGCAGTGGATCACTCGATGGACACCTTTGCACTCCTCTCTATGGCTGCCCAACTTCTAACGGAAGGCTCCGTTAATCGTCCGCTGGATTTTGAACTCCTGCTGTGGTGCATCGACGTTGCGGGTATCCAATGGCTTGAGCCGGAGGTAAACGTAATGACGATGTACAAGCCAGCATCTCGAAAGGTTCGACCAGTTGGAACGCCGCTACCTGGAGGGGTGGCTCCTACGTCTTGGGGTGGAGAGCTAGAAGAGGATGTCTTGAAGAGGCGAAGGGAGGGAATGACTGAGGAACGCGTCAACATTCTTTGCAGTGAAGCTGGTTGGCTTCAGCCCAGAGAACTTGATGCTCTCAAGGCCATGCTGCGTGAGGAAAGTGAAGCATTCTCGTTCAATCTTGCGGATAGGGGAAGGGTGAAAGCGGATGTTTGCGAGCCGGTCAAGGTCCATACGGTACCCCATTCACCATGGAAATACAGACCCCGCAAGATCCCGTATGCGCAGCTTGAGAAGTTGGTCTCGTTCCTCAAAGAGAAACTCGAGGCCGGCATCATGGAGCCGTGCTTTGGATCTTACGCAGCGAATTTCTTTGTGGTGCCGAAGAAAGACGGTGGCATCCGCATGATACAAGATCTTCAACCCCTCAATGCAGTCACAATTCGGGATGCGGGGGTTCCACCCAGAGTAGAAGGAATAGTCAATGCGTATTCGGGGCTTTACATGGTGTCGCCTTTGGATTGCCACTCCTTTTACGACCAGTTTATTCTGGAGGTGGAGAGCCGCGACTTAACGGCTATCGCGACGCCATTAGGCCTTATGCGCATGGTCACCTTGCCGATGGGATGGACAAACTCAGTTCCGGTCGCGCAGCGGGGATCTGTAAAAATCCTTCAGCCATTTATACCGAAGGACGTCGAACCTTACCTCGATGATTACGTTGTCAAGGGCCCAAAAGCAGCAGACGCTGATCATTCGGAGACCTGTATTGGTATTCGCCGTTTTGTTCAAGATCATCTGGACGTTTTGCGTGGAATTCTTCGGCGTATTCGAGCATCAGGAGTCACTCTTTCGGGTTTGAAGTCGAGGTTTTTCGCGGAGGCGTGTGAGGTTCTTGGTCACTGGGTTAGCCGACTAGGTCGTCAACCAAGCCCGTCTAAGGCAGTCAAACTCGCAAAGTGGGGTAATCTCAACTCGGTTCAAGAAGTACGCGCGTTTCTTGGGCTCGCCACATTCTTTAGACGATACATCCCGCACTTCGCTTTGCGGGCTGATGCGCTCTATAGAATGCTCAGGAAAGGCGTGAAGTTTACGACAGAGGTTTGGGAGCTGGTGCAGGAGGCAAAGGCGGATTTGGCTGGGTCTCTGGCTGCACAACCGGTACTGAGAGCAATTGACTACAGTGATGGGGCCGGGAGGATATACTTAGCTGTGGATGCTTCGCCTCTGGGTTGGGGTGCGTGGGTAGGGCAGGAGGGCAAGGCGGGGGGAGAAACGCGGTGTCATTCTTTTCAGGAAGGTTTAATGACACGGAAAAGCTATACGATCAACCGAAGAGGGAGGTTTTGGGTACCTTGAGGGGGTTGAAGGCGGCCCATCAATATGTTTGGGGAGCAGACTTCGTGCTGGAAACGGATGCAAAGGCTCTTCTAGGATCCTTAAACCATGTTGAGACTTTGGATGCCACGCAGCAACGCTGGCTTCTAGCTATTCGGTCGTACCACGCCACGGTGCGCCATGTGAGCGGGAAAGCAAACGTTGTTGCCGACACTCTAAGTCGCCACAATCTCGAACGAGGCTCATCCGACGATGGGGAAGCGGTGGAGGAACACGTTGACCGGGTCCTGGGTTTGGAACTGGTTCATCAACACCCCGTTTCTGTCATGAGTTGGAACGTCAACTCTACTCGCAATGCAGCAAAGAAGACACCCGGGTTTTCGAGTCTGGTTCTGGCCTATGACGTGATCCTCCTTCAAGAAACGCGTCAAGGAAGGTGTTCTTTTACCACCATCAAAGGTTTTGACTTCTCAACTTCACACGACGCATTCTGGATTGACTTTCCGGTCCAAGGTGGTGTGGGGTGGGGACGGAACGGTGTAGCTATTGTGGTTAGGAAAGGACTTTTTGGTGATGAGGAGGGGGTGACGAGGGTGTGCTTTGATGGGTGGTCTGTCGAGGACATGGAAGGACGATACCTCGAGGTTCACTTCAGAGATATAGTGCTCATTTCAGTATACTTCCCGGCAGCGGGAAGAGGTCGTGACCACCGGATTCCATACAAGATGGCGTTCTCTCGTGCAGCATCGGCCCGATTCGACGATTTGGAGCGCCAGGGAAAGACGCTAGTGATGGGTTGTGACTGGAATGTGTCCCAGACAAGCCTGGACGTTCATCGATCCGCACTGGATCTCATTAATTCGGGATTTCGGGAGGAGGAGCGTGACTGGTTGGCACAACTGTGCTCACGCTTCACAGATGCTTTTCGGTCCCTGCATCCACGCGAGGTCTCGTACACCACGTGGTGGCATAATGATCGTCGCGGTAACGTGGGGTTCCGGTTTGATGGAGTACTGGTTTCTAGAGGGGTACACGTGCTGTCGGCGGTCCATCTAAGGGATGTTTGGGGGTCAGACCACATTCCAGTAGTGGCGGAGGTTTCCTTGGGGAAAGAGGCGGGGGTCTTTGTAGGGGTGGATAAGGTAGAAGAACCGCGGGTGGTGCTTCCCTGTCTCCAAGAGGCGATGGTGATGGAGGGACTGGACGTTGGTACGCGTCTGGGGCAAGTATTTTGGTTTCTCTGGACGGGTTCGGTACCGCCGAACGTGACGGGTCAATCTAAGTCGAGGGTGAAACGCCAGGCGTCGCTTTATTTCATAGCGGATAAGAAGCTGTTTCGGTACTCGTCTCGACATGGAGGGAACCCGTTGAGGGTTGTAGCGTCGGAGGAATGGCAGCGAGAGGTTGTACGTCAAGCGCATGAGGGGTTTGGAGGTGGCCACCGCAGTGTCTTTGGCACGGGCCAAAAGATACAGCGGAAATACTTTTGGGCCAACATGTGGTCAGACATACGGAGTTTCATCCGCACATGCGACGCGTGTCAACGTCAAAATCCGGTACGATACATGGAGAAACTGGAGGAGCAGGAGGGGCGGTTAACAACGCTGTTTGGCACTTGGCACGTGGACCTAGTCACGATGGAAGGAACCAAGAGATACTTGGCTCTTTTTATTGACGAGGTCTCAGGCTGGGTGGAAGGAGTGGTGTTGACGCGAAAAACTGGCTGCCCCGATTGTGAAGGCGATGGAGAGGGAAGTCTTTTCGCGGTTCGGGGTCCCGCAATTGGTTATTATAGATGGGGGAGAGCTTGACGGGGGTGAGCTTCGCGAAGCAGCTTCAAGAATGGGTTACGACGTGGAGGTGACCATGGCTTATGGTCAGCAGGCGAATGGGTTGGTGGAGAGGGTGAATGTCCCAATTGTAGAGGCACTCGCCAAAGCCTGTGAGGGCCGTCACCAGTCTTATCACCTGCACCTCCATGCCGCCCTGTGGGCTGCGCGTATCACCGTCAGGCGCACAACGATGTACAAGCCTTACGAGTTGTGTTTTGGACAGGAACCGGTCTTGCCAGTCGAGTTTGTCATTGAGTCTTTTGCTATCATTCAGTGGAGGCGGATGTCGACAGTGGAGCTGTTGGCAGCGCGTATTCGAATGATTCAGAGACGAGACTACGATATCGTCACGGCAAAGCACCGCATCCAGGAGGCACGTAAGAAAAGGGCCGAGCAGTTTAACAAGGAACATCGCATCAGGCCGTCGTCAGAAGTAATTGAGGAAGGGGATCTTGTAGTCGTAAGGGACTCCGCTCTCGACCAGCAGATGGGGAGGAAGCTCAGGTGGCGATACTATGGGCCATTCTGGGTTCGAGAGAAGGGACTTAACGCCTATTGGTTGGCAGAGATGGACGGCGCGCACATCAGCAAGGCAGTGCAAGGTGCG
Organism: Chytridium lagenaria; assembly: GCA_025449115.1. NCBI lineage: Eukaryota > Fungi > Chytridiomycota > Chytridiomycetes > Chytridiales > Chytridiaceae > Chytridium > Chytridium lagenaria. Next base: position 87,575 of record JAHLKC010000137.1, read on the forward strand.
CGGGTTCGGCTTTATCGAAGAAGGGATGACGAGGAGGGGGTGTTTCCTGTGGCGTTGTTGGATGAGGAAGAGGATGAGCGCGACGAAGAGGTGGCTGCGGAGTACATCGGTCTCTCTCTTTGGTGATATCGCGCCAAACGATCATTAAGTTACGGCACTTTAGACAGCCGCGAAAGCCCTAGGCGAGCCTGAGCGATATACGGGTCCCCAGCTACCGTCGTGGTTTGGGGTTAAAACATTAGCGTCTCTGAATAGTAGGAGAGGCCTGAGTGCGGGTCGCGGAAGCACTTCTTCTGGTGGGGTATCCAATGAGGGCATTGGACCTGAGGGTGGGTTCATCAGTTGTGGTAGTATGAGTGGGTTTAGTGGAGGGACGTGTCAAAATGTGGTGGGAACGTGACGCGTTTGTATCCCGTCATCACGTCTGATGACGGGATGAGCCGACGCTCATTTTCTCCCTTATATTTGACGCGTTTTGTGTCTTTACGAGCTTTTTCTTTTCTTATGCCCGTTTTCTTTCCTTTTTCTTTTACCCTGTAGCGTATTCACGCGTCTTACGCTCTCTTACTGGTGTTGCGGGGAGGGGAAGGGTGTCTTTCTTTACCTTGTAGTACGTTTGCGCATTTTGTGCCTGGAGAGAGGACTGGACAGGAGGAAGACACGGTTTTCGTCTTACCATGAAGCTTAAAGACGGTGGTGGTGTCTTTGTTGAGGCTGGACGTGGCAGGGAAGGAGGTGGTGGTCTTTGTAGGGAGGAAGTTAGAACAATAAAGCACAAAGTTGGGCTCCAAACTAGCAACTTACCTAGTGAAGCAGACGACCACAGTGTGATGCAGGATAGGCCATTATAATGGTGCAGTGGAGTAAAAACAACCCCCCCCTACTCCAGTGCAGAAATGAAGGCCAAGAGATTAAACGAGATAGTGATGATCAGCAGATTTTCAAGGCCTTAGTGAGGAGATCTGCAAGAATGAGCTTGGAGGACAATAAGACATCATCAACTCCTTGCTCGCGAGCGTTTGCAAAGAAAGTGGTGTCAAATATTGATGTGCTTGACACAATTATGATCACGAGGATTTTTAGCCACGGCGGTAAGACCTTGATTGTCACCGTAAAGTTGGGTGGCCTGGAAACATCTTGACCAAGGTGTTGAACCAGAGATCGTTGTGTAAAATTCTCCCTTTGGCCCTCTACTATTCAAGCCTTGACCATAGTAGAGAGAGAGTTCGCTGTGCCATGCCACCATCCATGTTGTATGTTGTATAAGGTGGAATTGCGGTAGCAGCTTCTCTTTTGCTGAGGCAAGAATTTGTTGCGCTGTACAGCTCTGCTGTTCTTGCGAGGTTTTATCATAGAAAAGGAAGGACAATAACAAAGAACAACAAAAAAAAAACCTAGGCAGGGATCACACTTACCCAGGTAGAAAGGGCTACGAGGAGGGAGTCTATCCTGCTCCAAGGAGTATCCTGGAACTTCACAATCAAATGAAAGCCGTTTTGGCTCGTTCTTACTTCCTCCCTTGTCTACCTGTGCCTCCTCTCTGGTCGCACTCCCCGTTGAGGACAAGTAGACTGCCCAAGTCATAATAAAATGAATAGTACAGAAGTTGTTTATCTGAGCAGGTCTACATAAGGGGTTGTGCCATGAAGGCGTAGTAACTCTTATTTACCCTTAATTAGACTCAATTGTCTTGACCTAGCGTTGCGGCACCCATACTCAAGCACAACATGTAATACAAGGGTAGGGAGAGCACAGCACAAGGCTGGCCTAGAACAAGGTCTTTATGGGTGTTGTAAATATTCAAGTTTGCTTAATAATTTACAAAAAATAATCTTGGGGGATATATAAACACAAAACACAACTAAACAGAACAACATAAACATAAGCCTGCCGTCAACTCTGCACACATAATGGGTCTCCACACGCACAAGAAAATGAATCACGTAGCCATGTGGGTTAGATAAGAAGGGGAGAGACAAAGGGTAACGGGACGTAAGGTAGGTAATTAACAAACAACCTATGAGCTACAAGTACGTACGCACTTATGCCTGTTCAGTGGAGTTGCTTCATAAGTCCACAAACGTCTGAATAGCTCTCGGTTCACATCTTCAGTTATTTTCATCTTTGGCCGTCGTTGGACGACAGCAAACTTCTTCCAAAGTTCTATTTCTTGTGCAAAGTCATTGTTAATACGTTTGCATGCTGCATCAGCAGAATCCGTTGGAGGTAAGATATGATAGGGACAGAGCCTGGCAGCGTTAGCTTGCCTAGACAATAACCTACCATCTGGTAGTACTTGAACAATAGTATATTGGTTATAATTAGCGGACCTTGCAATGACGCGCATAGGACCAACCGACAGAATAGGAATTTCTTTATCTGAGCATCTATACGGCTCTGTTTCTCAGTGTGTAAGGGCATCAATGACCACACACAATCACCACTATCAAACTTTAAAGTATAGGTCTTTTTATGTGATTGCACAGTCTCAACACAGTCAAATTTTTTCTTAAGTAGCCGTTCTCTAGCATAACTAAGTGGCGCTGGTAGTTCAACAGCATAATCACTAATTTTCTGAGACTGGTTTTTCAGGAAATCAGCTATAACTTTAGGCTGCTTCTTATAAGGCTTACTAGCGGAGTCAACTTCAGATTGTTGAGTTCTCGTGTTGGTCATATGCAATACAACAGAACACTTTATCATTAATAGTTTTTTTCTGCTGTTCATCCACTGAACAAGTACGTTGTCAAGCTATGAGAGATGAGAAATGTTCATATACTCTCATAAGATGTACAGATAGAACAGAAAACTATAATCCTCTGCCTTCACGTTCCTTACCCCACCTTGCAATTGAAGTCTACTTAGTCATCTAAGGGTTATAAAGTTGTTAGGGTCGCAGGAAGGTACAATAGATAATAGAGGAGATCTAGTAGCTTGTCACTCTAACAACAAATCGTTCTATCAGTATGTATTGTGTTGTATTGTCTAAATGGACCTGTACTCCTTCATTCCTATCCAGATTAGGAATATTACATTGAAGGAATTTTGTTTGCCTTCTTGGAAATAGCCCTTCAGATCCTTTCACATCACTTTCCCTTCAACTCAGCTATAAACGTTAGTGTTTTTCCATAGTGGAAGTGCACTTCAACCCTGCTCTCTCTGCAGTCGTACCTTCCTCTCCTATCTATCAATGTATTAGACATAACCTCTTACACCTGTCTCTGAACGACAGTCCACCTTGAACTCAAAGTTAACACAATGTTAATCCGATAGACAAGCTAAGTATCTTTTATTGATATTAAACTATGGGCCTGATTCCTGATTCCAGCATTCATCAAGAAATCCGCTCTCTGCACATCCCAAATCCATCAATCCGGGTGATCTGCACCTATTCTCCTGAATCTGATGACCATCCACGCTGATACCACTTGCTTGATCAAACCACACTACACTACACTGCATTTCTGCAGCCCTACTGTTCACTCCCTCCATCCATATGAATGATGAGCTTGATGGGACAGCGGTTGTGAATGTAGTGGAAGATGATGGAGTTTTGGAGTTGTGGACATGGCTGTAGTGGTAATGGTAAAAAAGGAAATGGAAGGGGTTTTCAAAGAGGTTGTTGATGTCTTGACCTCACTTGAACCCAAACTAGTCGAAGCAAAAGTAGTCATTGTTGCCACAGGAGAAGTTGCCAAACTCCCAGTCTCACTCATAGTAGCTGTTGCAGAAATGGTCATTGACGCGGTCGCTGCATCAGTCATCGTAGCTGTGAAAGAAGACTTTGGGGTTAGTTTTAGCGTGACTTGTCGTTGAGCTAGTGACAGCAACGGTAGTTGTGGTCGTTGCAACGCAATGGTTGTTGGGGACGTTGACGCCCCGCCAACAAACACAATGGTATCATTTGGTGCAATTGCGGCAGCTCCAACGGTAACCCCAACAAATTTGTGAACCAGAACCCATTATTTACATTCACAACTTTCCCTCCAATCTGTGAGAATGAAGTATCTAAGAGAGAGAGAACGTAATATGTTATAGTTATCCATGAAAGAGTATAATAGATGAGTTGAATCAAGCACACGTGAAAGTGGGGTAAAAATCTACGTCAACACCATCCTCTCTCACGAAAACAGCCGCAAATGCACTTATACTGGTATTCTTGTTGAGAGCAAGCATGTTGGGAATAAAAATACCATAGTAAGAGTATATGAGTGTGTTGTGGCAGGGACGCCGGTGGTAGGGTTTAATTTGTGGACCAAGGTACCGACCAGGTACCAGAGCTACCGCCCCTAACAGGCTTGTGTTTTCAAGTGAATGCAGAATCGGTATCAATGGCGATGGAGTCGTCCAATATGCAGCCTTTGGTATCATTTTAAGTACTACCATCGTTGAGAATGACGCTGACCTTGATTGCCAATATTCTATCGTAGCAAATCAAACAATCTAAGCATACAAATAGTTAAAGTTTAGTTAAGATAGTTATAGGAACTACTGAGACAAAAAGGGTGGACGGAGCCAAAATATACGCGTTCCCTGTTACGGGATCATTCGGCTTGAGGGTTTGAAAGTCAACGACGTTGAGAAGCTCCTGCATGACAGTATGTACTAGGCATATGGTAAGGGCGTCCTAGAGTTCTGTCTCAGTGGAATTAATCGGTACTTGAATGATTTAAAGAGACCATTCAATTGCCACACCTAAAAAATATAAAATTTCATGGCAAAATAAAAGAAAATCGAAATATATAAAGAAGATTACCTGTCAGCAACAATATGAAAATGAAAGTCTCTCTACGGCGCCTAATCTCGAACTGACTTGGAAGGGGTATGGTTAGATGGGGTCGGAGAGGATTGTTCCATTTGGTACTGTTTCATCACACATTTGGGGAAAAGACTCAGGCCTGTGCATCAGCAAATTGTACCGTACATCAAACATTTGCGAAAAGACTCAAGGGCATACATCATCAAATGCTTTTTCCAAGTATGACTTTTGCAAAAAAGGAAAGGTTAGGGGTTCAAGTTACTGACTTTAAAGACAATGTAGACAGAAAGAGGAGAGCTCACTATGCAATAGTCGTATACTGATCCAATGAATATCTGCATCACTTCTTGATCCAGGAATATTCCTTCTTGATCCGGGAACATGCCCGTCCCATTAACTGGCACCACCAACAGATTCTTTGAAGTCCCATTCACACGGCAACAGCATTATCAAACCGGAAATTTGTAGAATCAAACGTCCCACAAAACAAGTTAAAGTGATGCTGCCATTTTCCAATTTACGCGTATCAGTGTGGAAGTATTGTTAACATCTGGATATACAACACTGTCACGTACTATCCAACCCAGTTTATTTTTGTTGTAATGAATTAGTTTGAATGTGTATATTATATAGTTGATGATGACAGTGCAAAGAAAATATTTACCTTGGATGTGTCTTACTCTATTTATATTGTGGAGTTGATGATAGTGCAACAAATTTTGTTTGAATGCTGTTTATCTTGTGGGGAGTTGACAGGGTCATGCGGCGAAGCTTTTTGATTTTTTTGGTTCCAGGATTTCACTTGTTTTGGTTGTTCTTTTTTTATTAATTTAGCTTAGGGTTGATCTTGATTTAGACTTGGCCTTAATGTAGGTCATATTATTTTTTGGTATTTTTTGAGGCATTTCATATGGTCCTGCGGGGCTTTCATTATTTTTGGAAGATTTTGGTGATATTGGTTTTTTTTTTTTTTTTTTTTTTTTTTTTTTTTTTTGGCTACTTAAATTTTTGGCAGAGGAACTGAATTTCAAATTTGGTATCCTTGAAAGCCATATGTTGTATACTATGGGGAGGGGAAAACATTGGGATGAGTGTCTTTTTGATTATGATCACACCCAAAAGATCAACCATTTTTGAAAATACCAAAATGATCAACCACTTCATTGTCCATTCCCCTGTCGCCATCTAGACCTGTCTTGTCTAGTTCCCTGAATTTGGTGGTGTGCCCTGATGAGGTTTTGCAGTGGATTTGGGTGGAGGTGAATGGGAGTTGGGGTTCATGCAAGTCATGCCTGTTTCCTTTGCTGCTGACTTAACCGTCTTGGCTGTGGCGCGCTGGTGACTTACCCGTGGTGGCCGTTTATGCTGGTTTCTCTGTCTTGGCCCTGTTGCGTGCCTGTTGACTTTCCTGTCATAGTCGTTTCCTTGGCCGGTGACTTGCCTGTTTCCTTTGCCTGTGACTTGTCTGTTTCTTTTGAGCGCTTTGTCTCTGCGGCAATTTCCACCCTGGTCTTCGCTGAAGAGCTACCTCCCTGGTCCTGAAACTTCTTTCTCTCCCTCTGTTGAATGCCCTTATCAATCTGGAGGTAGTCTTTACACTTGCGCAGAACTATAGAAAAATAAGTTGATGAGGCAAAGTTAGCGCTTACAATAGTAACGCTTAAAAAGCTTGATGAAAAGCACTGGCTTGTCACCCACTTGCTCAATCATTTTTACCGTCATGACAGAAGTTGACTTCAAACCCGTGCCAAAAGTTTTCCACATATCCAAAAAATTACTAAGGGTAAGGGTTGTTTGATGGTATGTCATGCACCTTTTGTGTACTTCATCCAATAAAACCTTCTCAGCCTTCAAACATTTCCCTTTCATCACGACAAGTCACACATGTAGTGTCATCCAAAACTCAATTTCATTGTCATCAAAAAAATGCCATTGGGATTGTTGAAAAGCCTGGAGAAAAAGGAGGGGTTAAGCGGAACAGTAAGTAGCGGAAACAACTCCAAGTTAAAGCTCATCAAATTGGTGGCCAACTTGGTGCCACGGACACTTGCACATCAGGCACAAACACATTGGAGAATCTCATTGTGTCCGGATTTTTACCCTTAAACGCATCCTTTTAAATACATGAGATGCAAGTCTTTTAGGTAATGCGGTAGACTTGTTATCTCTTGCACATATGGAATCTGGTTAGGTCTCAAAATAAACTCTGTCAAGCGTGACTGATGTAAAATTGGGAGGGCTTGAAGCTGCCAAAATGTGCTTGTAAGCGATAACAACTTACAGGCCTTGACCCAATCTTGAGCTGAACTTTGTAAACTTGCATAATGGGTGGTTGCTAATCATATGGTCATAACCCCATCTTGTAGCTTTCCTAAAATGGTAATAACTTGTGTTAAAGCATGTGAGGTGAAGCCATCTCCCCAAGGTCTCAACAATACAATGGTTGTAACAATTTTGACTCTAGAAACTTTCAAATCACGTTTTTCAACGTACCCAAAACGCAAGGGACGACAGGATCAATGGATGTCTTTTCTATCTGACAATGATTCTTTCTACCAAAGGAACTTCTCACTTTGGGTCATTTTTGGAAAATTCCTTGAATCTATCCAATACAAAGTGCGTCTGTTGGGAAGCTATTTCAAACCCATTGTCTAATAAAATTGTTATTGGTTGCTAATTTAGCTGTTAAAAAATTACAAACCACAGAAAACTAAATGTGGATCTCCTACACCCTGTTGAAGCCTGAGAAGGGTATCTTAATCTTGTTGATTTTCCATCAATTTTAGATATTCCTGGCATCCCATCTCCAGCTGATAATGCGACACAGTCAAAGTAGCATCCTCTGTAGTAGTCAACGCTAATTCAGGCAAAGCATCTTTAAGAATAAACAACAAAGCCTTCATCTCCTTACACCCCTCAACAGAGACTAATTTTTCAAAAATGCAGATGTATAACTCTACATTTTTAATATACAGAGCACATATGGGGGGGGGTAACCCTATAGAGCCCATGGTTTTAACTCAATGTGGTGGTTGATCACGTGACCGTGGAGAAATATTATTTGTCAACAGTCACATAACCGTTGACAATAGTATGTTAGTTAATACGTCTCACCACTGTGGGTAACGTCGTTAGTTTGTACCTGCTTGCATCCTATTTATTTATTGCATCAAACTATTTATTCTTTTTACTACATTTTTTTTTTTATTTCTGGTGTAACTGGCATATGATGTCTCCATCTTATTCTTATTATGGTCAACAATAATGGATATCGTTGTACTTCTCCACACACAATAATTGATATCATGATTTTTCTCCACACACTTTAACATTTATCCTAAGTCTTTCTCGGTAAGAGAGTCTGGATCCCCGCACACCACCATGACAGTCTGAAAACAAAAGTGGAAAACCTGAATGAACATTTACAAAGGTTGAACTTGGCAATCCACATGCTAACTTCATAGACAAATAAACTTGATTTTAGGACTGCATTTGACGTCCATTTTCAATGTTAACGATATATCTAGATCAGCTTTGTACAAGAACATAGTAGTTGTTTAGTCTTGGCGATAAGCCGATTACTTTGTTTACTGTAGGGGTCATCACCCAACCATCTGCCTTACACCATGACATTCAAACTGGAACCATTAAGCAATCTATGCTTCAACTTGCTCCTATTCAGTCAGCTGACTTTGAAAATCTCATGCAGCGGTCAGCTTCAATTTTGGGAGATATTACATTTATGGGGAATGAAGCTAGTTTACAGTTTGCATCTTTTTGAAAAGATACCTTTTTGCGTGATTCCTTATTCTAATATTGTATTCAGCACCAGTCTACAATTGTCAAGATCATTTTAATAAGTCTCATATCAACGAATTCCCCATATATTCCCAAGGGTGCTGGCAATGAAATAAATGGAACTTGCCTTTTGCTTTCCGCCCCAATTGATAACACTGTAAGGCATGCGGCTGGCTTACCAGAACTCGACATTTTTGATAACATTGTACAACTTGAGCCGGATGATGGTCGTGATGGGTATTGTAACGGTGAATTCGAAGCCTTGGAGGATGCCAAGAGAATGGAGGAGGTCGACATAATTGACAACAATATAAATGACGACATTGAGAACCATGATGAGAATGATGACGACAATGAGGGTGCAGAGGACAATGATAACAACAATGACAACAAGGTTGACGGGTTAAGTGATATAGATGGAATTTATTCAAATGATATTGGTGTGGATAACGAAGATGGGGCTCTAGATGATGAGGGTGACGACGATTTTGGCATTAACATTAACCATAAGCATACGACTGTTAAATACATAACCTGACTATTTAATGATCTAGGTACAATGAATATCAAATTACTGTGGAATAGGATAAAGGACAATGAGGACACCCAAAATCTTGTTCTTCTATATCATATGGTTACAAAGAACAACCTCACGCATAAAGCGTATAACGCGATGATAAGCTCACCGTACTTCCAACAAACACAATTAAAAGGTACATGGAGGTGCCCGAAGGGTTATCAATTTTTTTGTGTCACTTGAATTAATATGAAATGTAGCCCTCGTTGCGGTGAGTACAGAATAGCAATTACCCTTAAGGAAACTGTCAAAATTGACAGACGTACAAGCCTAGCTTACATCTTTCCACAGGTGTCGCACTCAAACTGTTGTCGCTCTTCGGAAGTGAGGTGGGTTATAAGGGCCTGTGGGTTAGAAGGTTAGATAATATTTTATATATAAACCACAATGAAATTGACGAGCGTATAAAGAATGAAAGAAGTTAACATGAAAAGTTGAAACCGACGTAACAACGGACAAAGGAATTATAAAAAAGTGAACGTATTTTTATTTTAAAATTAATATACATACAATTAATATATATACAATTAATGATACGCGAATAAGGAGAATAGTTAAGAAAATGAAATAAACAAATAAAATAGGATATAAAAATATAAAAAAATGATTAATATGGATATCAAGAAAGTAAAATAATGTGAAGGCGCGCGGACATCAAGCTCACGCGCAAGCATCGCGCTCACGCGTGCCTTCACGCGCTCAAGTAAGTATATAAAACATAAAAAAATGATAAGTATTTAAATAAATATTAAGTAAATAAATATAAAAAATAAATATATAAATAAGTTTAAAAAAAGAATAAATAATTAAATAAATAAAGAAAATGTAACACAATGAGTAACGTAATACAAAGGAGGGGGTTCGAACCCCTCCAGTATAAGGGGTTAGCGACACGTCGCTCTAAAAACAATTACAAAAACAGCGATTCTGAGACCGCCGGTCTCAGAATCGCTGTTTTTTTAATTGTTTCTTAGAATGGCAAATGTCACTAAAAGAAACAATTAAAAAAACAACGATTCTGAGACCGCGGTCTCAAAATCGTCGTTTTTTTAATTGATTCTTAAAGCGACAAATGTCACTATAAGAACCAAAAAAAAATACTAAGAACAAAATGTTAAAACACCACTGAACGGAGAAAAAAAAAAAAAACAACTGCAGAGAGGGTTCGAACCCCTCATGCAGTAGGATGGAATAGAGTTGGAGTGGAAAGTGGAGGAGCCAGTGGTTGGTGAGTGGTGGATGGTGGTGTAGGTGGTGGTGTCGGGGGGTCGGTGAATGGTGCGGCGGTTGGTGGTGGTCGGTGGTGGTGGTTGATGGGGAGTGGTCGAGGGGTGGAAAGAGAAGAACTGCAGAGAGGGTTTGAACCCCTCATGCAGTTGGAAGAGGTTGGGGTTGGGGGGTCAGTGAGTGGTGTAGGTGGTGGTGTAGGTGGTGGTGTCGGGGGGTCGGTGGATGGTGCGGTGGTGGTGGTTGATGGGGAGTGGTCGAGGGATGGGAGAGAAAGAACTGCAGAGGGTTCGAACCCCTCATGCAGTTGGAAGAGGGTGGGATCGGGGGGTTGGTGAGTGGTGTTGGGTGGTGGTGTAGGTGGGTGTCGGGGGGTCGGTGAGTGGTGCGGCGGTTGGTGGTGGTCGGTGGTGGTGGTGGATGGGGAGTGGTCGAGGAATGGAGAGAGAAAAACTGCAGAGAGGGTTCGAACCCCTCATGCAGTTGGAAGAGGGTGGGATTGGGGGTTTGTGAGTGGTGTTGGGTGGTGGTGTAGGTGGTGGGTGATGGTGTGAGGAGGATAACGGCATGAGGGGGTCGAACCCTCTATGCCGTCGGATTGAAATTCGTTTTTTCAAAAAAAAAGGGGGAAACAGGGCCTGCTTATGTGAAAAAAGCAAATGTAATTAATATATTTGAAAATAATTAAATAATAATATTCAATGTATTACAAAATAAATATAAGTAATAACATTATCTCAGCAAATCACGGGAGGTGATCGTATGTCATACAAACAGAATAAATGTGAGGGAACGTCCTTAAGTGGGGAAGGTTCCGAGGAATATCATGAATATTTCTAACAATAAGAGGATAGTTTTCTAGCTGAATTTTATTTAATGTCCAGCTGTCCTTTTTATAGGGACAAAGAACAAAGGTAAGTGAAAAAGCGCGTAAAAAGAAAGGAGAAAGAAAAGCGCGTAAAAGAATAGAAAAAGGGACGCGAAAAGGTGAGAGTCATGGAAAAAAGGAGGGGTCCTTCTTCAGAAGACTGTAGCGACGTCTCGTCGTTAAACGACGTTGTCGGGGTCCTCATCACGAGAAGGAAAGGGGTCGACCGGTGCTAGATAGGGGTCGACGATGGAAAAAGAAAAAGGAAGGAAAGTAAAGATGGAAAAGAGAGTTAGCCTTTTTTAGAAAGGTGGAAAAAGAAAGAAAACAAACATAGAAAGAATATAACTTATGGAAAGAAATTCATCGTGGAAAATATCGTTCATGGAAAAAATAAGATTATAAGGTGAGACAAGGATTTCTATAATATCCGTAGGAAAATGGTTTTTCCGTGACACCCCCCTACAAGAGCCGAAGGGTCGTAGGCGATGACGGAAAGGAAAAACCGAAGAAGAATGAAGGAGAAAAGAAGGAAAAGGGACTTAGAAAGGAAAGGAGGAGAGAAGAGAGAAAAAGAAAAATTGATCGCGCAAATGGAGACGAAAACGCGTAGAGATGGGAGACGAAACGCGTTTTGAAGTCGGGAGGGACAGTTAATCCTCGGGAGGTATATCTGAAGCTTGAATTTCCGGAAAAGTCCTTGTGGAGGACTAGTTGTTGAGAGAGGAGTTTGACGTCTGCCTTGATTCTATCACGCAGTTCTTGGTCGAATGGAAGCCATGTGTTGTATATTGGTGAGTGGTTTTGCCATTTGATGAGTGCTTGTCGTTGTCCTCGACCGCGGAGTGTCTTGAGAGTACGGAGGGCGAGGAGGCGTTCAACGGATCTCTCTGCTTGAGGAAGTGACGATAGAGGGTGAGGACCGTCAGTGTCCCAGTAATAAGGACGCAGTTTTTCAGGATGGATCACCGGATGGATACCCCAGGATTGAGGGAGCTCGAGCCCGATAGGATGTGCCGACGCGTTCAATGATCTTGTAGGGACCGGTGTACACGGGGCCGAGCTTTTGAGGGTCGATCTCGAGCATTCGGTGGAAGAACGTCTTGGCGTGAAGAAGAACGAGGTCGCCAATGTGAAAAGGGTCTTCCAGTCGTCGGATTTGCTTGCTCGGCTTGCCTGTCTTGAGCGTCTTGGATGGCGATTTTGGCTTTGGAGTACCAGGTCCTAAGGTTGCGGAGCGGCATGGGGTCCATGGGCGTCAAGAGAGATCGAGGAGAGAGCGTGGATGGCGTCCGGTGTCGAGCAAAAGGTGTGTAACCTGTTGAGGCGTTCATGGTGTCGTTTATGGCGTGTTCGACGATGTGTAGGTACTGATCCCAATCGTTTTGATAGAAGTGAACGAACTCGCGGAGAGCTTGAATGATCCACTGGTTCTTATTTTCAGTCTGGCCGTCGGTTTGAGTGGTAAGAGGAGGAGATAGTCTGCTTGACTCGAGAGACTTCATCAGCGCGTTCCAGAAGTCACTGATGAATTTTGAGTCTCGATCGCTGATAATATGCTTGGGGAGGCCGTGATGTCGCCATACAGTTCGTAGGAAGAGTTCGGCGATGTCCTGAGCGGTGGATGTCGTGTTTGTTGCAGCGATGTGAACGCGTTTTGAAGCGGAGTCAACGACGACCATAATGTAATCGAGTTTTGTGTCGAGAGTGGTTGGCATGGGGCCCATGAAGTCGATCGAGACGGTTTCCCAGCGATGTTCGGGGGCGTTGTGTGGCTCCAACAAGCCGTATGGGAGGTGACGCGCGACCTTGTTGCGTTGGCAGGAGTCGCAGAACTTGACGTATCGTTTCACATCATGATGGAGTCGTGGCCAGTGATAATTCCGGGAGATTCTTTCCGACGTTCGTTCCCAGTTGTTATGGATGACTGGTCCTTCGTTGTGAGCAAGACGTATGAGTCGTTGACGGATGGTGAGGGGACGTAAAGCCGAAGGTCGTTCCCAGCCGTGTAGTAAAGAAGTCCTCGGCTGAGAAAGTAGCGCAACACCGCCGTCTTCAGATGCTTTGGGATCTTGAGTTGGCGAAAATCGGCCTTGGGGTTTACGTTGTCGTCAAGATAGGTGTTGATGTCTTTGAAGAACTCATCCGTTGGTAGGGCGTTCTTGATGTCGTCTAGAATGTCATTGGTGATGGTCGAAAGGGAATTCAACGAGATGTGAGGATCGGTGGCGGCGTCCTTGGCATGTGGTCGTCTGGAGAGAGCGTCAGCGATGGTGTTCCAGTTTCCTGGCGTCCATTCTATGACGAAGTCTTGGGCAAGGAGGTCTGCCAGCCATCGATGGTGGACGGGACGGAGCTTGGGTTGATCCAGGATGTATTGAAGGGAGCGATGATCCGTGAACACCTTGACCTGTCGCCCCGTGATGTAGTGACGGTGAGTTCTGAAGGCTTCAACCAGGGCGAGGATCTCTCCGAGATATGGATGATACTTGCGTTCGCTGACGTTGCATTTTCTTGACGCGTAGGCAATGGGTACTTCGTGTCCCTCGTCATCAGGTTGGGCGACGTAACTGCCGACGGCTGATTCGGACCAGTCGGTGTAGAGATGAACGGGTCTTGTTGGATCGAAGAGACTGAGGACTTGAGGGGAGATGAGAGCTCTTTTGACCTTCTCGAAGACCGCTTGACTTGCTGGAGACCAGATGAAGGGAGCGGGGCGTTTCTTGTTTCCGGCACCTCTTAGGAGTTCAGTCAGAGGGGCGAGAAGACTGGCGTGTCGAGAGATGAATCGATGAATCGTGTTTGCGAGACCTATGAAGGAGCGGAGTTCTGTCCAGGAGGTAGGGGATTCGAAATCTTGAATAGCCTTAACTCGTGATGGAAGAACCTCTAGGTGACCGCGAGAAACGTGGAATCCTAGGTATTCGACTTCGGAAGTGAAGAAGGCGCACTTGTGAAGGCGGCAATGAAGTTGGTGTTCCTGAAGTCGGGCCAAGACTTTGCGTAAGTGTTCTTCATGTTCCTCCTGTGTTTCTGAGAATACCAAGATGTCGTCCATGTAGGCGATGAGGAACTCGTCGACGTAGTCTTGAAAGATGCTATTGACCATTGACTGGAAGGTGGCTGGGGCGTTTGCGAGACCGAAAGGCATAACGACCCATTCAAAGTGGCCGTACTTAGTGCGAAAGGCAGTCTTGTGGGTATCTTCAGGGGTGATGCGAATTTGATGATATCCAGAAGCGAGGTCGAGCTTTGAGAAATACTTTGCCTTACGAAGCCTGTCGAGGATCTCGGTGATGTTTGGGAGCGCCGTTCTGTTCTTGACTGTATTCTTGTTGAGGGCGCGGTAATCGATGACCAACCTAAGTTTGCCGGCCTGAGCGATGTAGAAGATAGGAGCGCCGTATGCGAGGATGATGGCTTGATTCTCCCATTGTCGAGGAGAAACTCGAGCTCTTTCTTGAGGGATGCGAGTTCTTCTTCTGAGAGAGGGTAGATGGGGCGATGCGGGGGCTTTGCCGTGGAATCCTCGAGCTCGATCTTGTGATTGAAAGACGTGAAGGAGGAGTGCCAATGTATTCCGAGAAGACGGTGGGGAATTCCTTGACCATTGCTTTGATATTGTCTGGGAGGTTGGCGAGAACCTGAGCATCCTTGTCGTTGGCGTCGCTTGTGGTCTTGAGTATGTGATCTTGCTCTGGAGGGGGAGACGCGTCTTGAGAGAGGTGGTGACAGGAGGCGGATAGCATTTCCGCGAGGTCCTTGATGTTGACGACTCCGATTCTTGCTCCAGGCTGTTTTGCGAGTTTGTTGAAGGTCTTGGCCGAGATGTGATCGACTTGGATGGGGGAGTAGTCCTTGCAGATCCAACGATGGTCGGCGAACATGACGGTATTGTTTTTCCAGTCGATGCGAGGGTTGATTGCAGTTAACCAGTCCTTCCCTAGGATGACATCGTAAGCGATAGGGGCGGAAACAAAATCTTGAGAGACAGTGTATCGGTCGATGTTGAGGGTAAGGTTCTTGAAAAGGCGTCCGCGAACCGTTCTTGAGGTGGGTGCGGCGAGTTTTATATTGAACTTGTCTTCTTTAGTGGGAGATGAGACCGAATAAGCGAGGGATTCTTTGACGAAGGAGTGAGTGGCTCCTCCGTCTATAAGGATCTTGGCGGCTCGGTTGTTGATCGTGCCTTGAATGACGAGAAGGCTTTCGTAAGATTCTTGAGGCCTGAGGTGATGGCTTGCTAGGGTGGAGTGTTGATGAGGTCTTTTAGAGGTGTTTGCGAGGAGGGAGCATCGTCACCAGTGGAGTTCGCGGGTCCACTGTTGACTTCTGCGCGCTCGACCTCTGGACTTGGGTGCAGCCCAGAGGGAGCGCGCGCTGCAGGGTCTTTAAGTCTGAGAGCCAGCCTGTCGGCTGTTGCCGACGGTGAGCTCTTCTTCTTCTTCTTCGTCATCGTCGTCCTCGTAGGCCTCGAAGTTGTTGGAGCGGCTTTGTTTTGGGCGACGAATACCGGGGGCGTTGCAGTCCTCGTACTTGTGGTCATGTGAGCGGCAGTAGGTGCACCAACCGTTGTTGCGATAGGTGAGTTTTTCTTGTTCGGTAAGCCTGGTACGAGTGGCTTGGGTGTTGTCGATTTCCATGGGAGCGGGTCCTTGGTTACTTGGCTTGTCTCTAGGTCGAAAATTCCGCCGATGGCCCTGCTGATCTCTGCCCTTGTTGTCGCGGGAATGGTTTCCTTCACGCCAATGGAAATCGTCGAGTCGCTCAGTTTCCGCTGAAGTCGAACAAGGTCGTTCTGGATCTGGAAAAGGTCTTCATTGGTACGGAGGATGGGCTTGAGACCTCGTCGGTACTTGTAGCAGAGGATAACTTCAGGGTAGATGATACCGGATCCTTCGATAGCTGCCACTAACTCGTTGAACTGTTGTGAATAGAGAGTGGCCGCCTTCTTTTGTTCGATTTTGTCGAGAGCGTCCAATGCTTGTTGGAGGGTGAGGGAGGAGGAGAATGCGTCGCGAACCCATTTGCAGTAGTCGGACCATGTCATCGTGTGTCGAGTGTCAGGGTCGATCCTTCGCCAGTAGGTGAGCGCGATACCGTCAAGGCCGGTGGAGATCCAATCGACGTAGGTCTTTTGATTACGGTATCTTGGTTCCTCAAAGTCTCCAAGGAAGTCGTAAAGTCTGGCGTCCTCTGCGGTTAGGGTTAGGGGTTAGGGTTAGGGGTGAAGTTAGGGTTAGGGTTAGGGTTAGGGTTAGGGGTAGAGTTAGGGGTAGGGTTAGGTGGGGAGGAGTGTAGACTATGGTAAACCGATTAAGAACCTTCTTTGGTGGAAGTAAGGCTCAAGCTTAGGAGGAAGAGGGTTTTCTTAGGTTTTGGGTTTTAGAGTTTGGGTTTTAGAGTTAGGGTGGAAGGAGTTCTCTAAGTGTGGAAGGTGGCCAGGGTGTTTTGTTGGTCAGTCAAACAAAGGTTTATTGCCGCAGGACGTTTCGGGTTTGTGGACCCTCTTCAGCTACAAAACAGATATAAGAATAACGAACAAAACAACAAACTGCAAACCTTCAACAGTAAACGAGTAACCAAAAGGTGGAGATGATTACATTGGATGAAGAAGAGAAAACAAGTGCTATAAGACAGTATTTATAGCAAAAATAAAACCAAACTCAAAATACAGTAAAGAAGAATCGATTAGAAATCATTTCAAAGCCCAACATGATTAGAAATGATTAAAAATGCTTAACAATCAAAAACTTATAACTAAGTGGAGGAATGCTTACAAATGATTAAAAATAATTTGTAATCT
This sequence comes from Chytridium lagenaria, assembly GCA_025449115.1. Lineage (NCBI taxonomy): Eukaryota > Fungi > Chytridiomycota > Chytridiomycetes > Chytridiales > Chytridiaceae > Chytridium > Chytridium lagenaria. The sequence continues at coordinate 104,610 of JAHLKC010000137.1, forward strand.
TAGAAAAAGTAAAAGATGAAAAGTAAACTAAACGAATCACGTGACTAACGCGTCTTGCACGCGTCAGACACGGTAACTGTAGCCCAAAGAATTAAAAACGCGTAAAAAACGTGAAAAAACGCGTGAAGAAAAGAAATTTAAAGACTTGGAAAAAATTGGGAAAAGGTTTAATCCGAGTCGACGACACCATTTCTACGTGAAGGTAGACGTTGGTGAGCGTATCCCATGTCGAGTAGAATGTTGTTGTATATTCTAGCCTCTTCTTCCATGATCGGGAGTTGAGGTGGTGGTGGGATGAGGGGTGGTTGCGGCGGTTGTGGGGCTGCAACAATTTGGTGTGGACGTGGTTGTACGTGTATTGGGGCGATGGGAACGCGTCCAATGGGCTCAGGTGGCGCGAAAATGATGTTGTCGCGTAAAAAATCGAAGGGGGAGTTGTGACTTTATCTTCCCTGATTCGAGTGAGCAATCGTCCTATGGAGAGGTTGGACCTTAGAGCTAAGAGAGTTCTTGGCGGTTCTCTTGGGTGGTAGGCTCTAGCAAGAAGTCCGGTGTTGTTTCTCAGAGTCGCGCCGATGGTGAGTTTGGCAACGTGGTATGTATTTCTGATGACAAAGGGAGTGATCTTTGTAGGGTTTTGTTCAGGTGGTTGGAGGAAAGTGGCGCGATCAGTGTAGAGGATAGAGGTAAAGATGGGGTTGAGGAATTGGTTGCTGTATCCACGTGCATTGAGTCGCTTTTTGAACAAATACCGTTGGGCGCGAAAGGAATCTTCATTTGACGAGTTTCTCACGTATCTGATGAGTTCTCCCTTGATGAAACCACGCTTCAAGCTAGCAGGATGGTGTGATGCTGCGGTGATGTACGCGTACTTGTTGAGTGGTTTTTGGTGACAGGTGAAGTGAAATCCTAGGTTGGTGTTGGGCGCGTCTTTAGGGACCAGTGATACGTTAAGGTCCAAGAATTCGATGGAGGAGTGGGGTTTGACGTAGGTGACTTTAATCCGTTGGTGCCGAGTGTTGAATAGGTCGACAAGGTGGGAAAGTTCTGCGTCAGATTCCTTCCATGGAAAGATGGTGTCGTCGATGTAGCGACGGAAAAAGGGTAGCGTTGATAGGAGTGGTCCAAGTTCTTGATCCAAGTCGAAAAGACCAAAGCCAAAGAGATTTGCTACCACGACAGCCATGTTGGTGCCCATGGCCATGCCGACTACTTGTTTGTAGGTGATGTTGTTGAAGGAGAGGAGGTTGTAGTCGAAAACCCATTTAATGAGCTGGTAAATGAACTCAGGGATGGGTTCCAAGCCAAGTTCAGGGTGATCCTGTATCCAAGTGCTGACGCGTCGGATCATGGCGATGGTGTGTTCGGCCTCCATGTTACCGTAGAAGTTGACGATGTCGATTGAGACAAGTTTGCTGCCAGCGGCCAGTTCTATGGTAGAAAGATCGTTGATGAGTGATCGTGAATCCTTCAAGACGGTAGGTAGTGCCATCATTATAGGTTTGAGGACCTCAGTAATGACTATTGACGCGTTGGTGGTAATCCAGTTGGTGGAGGCGACAATGGGGCGTAGTGACAAAAGTCTTAGAGAGGAACGATTGAATTCTCGTAGTTTGTGGATTTTGGGAAGAATGTAAATTTGGGGTACTTCTCTTTTATCCCAAAAGGTGGCTAGGAGGAATTTGCGGACTTGTTCGGTGGGAAGTTGGCTTGCGTATCTTCTAATGATGTAGGAGAGTTGACGAAATGCCATGTCGAAAAAGTGCCATCGTTCTTCATGCGGTAGCTCAATGTATTCTTCTCCCTCGAGGTGGTTGGTGACTAGTTGGTTGTAATCACTGGTGTTGAAGATGGTGAGTCCGAGGTTTTTGTCTGCTGGTCGGATGGTGAGTTCTGTTTTGTTGAACAGTCTTCTAGCGACGGTAAGGAATTGATCCCGTTGCGGTGGGTCCTTTTCCGTTAGTGTCCACGAGGTTTGAAGTTCCTTGCGGAGGGTTTGAAGGTATTGGGCGAGAGGGAGTTCCAGGATGGGTGGTGCAGTGCGGTTGGGGTTAGTTATGTGCAGGCGCGGAATGAAGGAAGGGTCAGGTTCTGTGTTTCGGTGAGTGAATTGAACCTGTGTGCGGTAGATGAAGAGGTTGATGGCCGCGTTAAACTCTGTTCTTAGCGTGTTGGATGGAAGCATCACGTGTTTCAGGCCGAGAGAGAGAAGGCGTTCTTCATCTGGTGTAAGCGTGGCGTCAGAAAAATTGAAGTAGTGTCGGTTAGGTAGTGCCGGTAGCGTGTCGTCAGTTTTGCTGGAGTTCCAAGAAATCCAGACGGCGGGTAGTCGTTTTGTGGCGATGGCGTTCTTCACTTTTTCTTCTGCTTTCCTTTTCCTTTTCCGGTTGTTTCCTGCTTTTTGCCTTTGGAGTTCTTCAGTTTCCTTTGGCGGCGTTCTGCTGTTTCTTCTGGGATTGGCCTGTGGGCTTTGTCCTCCGGCTCTTTGAAGGACCAGCTCCGTTTTTTGAGACGTTGCTGGCCAGGACTTGAAGTTTCTCGTCCAATGTTTCTGCTCCAGCGGCGGTGAAGAGTGCTTGTCCTTTCTTCTCCGATGCTTCCTTCTTCTTCCGTTGATGTTCAAGCTTCTTCTCTTTGACGCGGTCGTTATTCTTCTTTTGTTGAAGTTGGCGGTTGGCAAAGTCGGCGAGGCGCTTGTTGTAGGAGTTGATGAAGAGGATGGTGCGAGGGTTTTCCGTCGAGTGTCTCCAGATGACTTCTTTAAAGACGTCCGGGGCCATTGGCGGTTCCGTTTCAGGGTCGCTGATCCAGGTGAGAATGCGTCCCTGTTGGAGTATTTCCAGTTCCTTGATGAGGGTGGAGTAGACGGTAGCGTATGTTCTATTCAAGCGGATGTACTGTGCAGTTTCTTTCGCGAGTAGGAGCTGAACCGTGTCTCTTTTGGCCCTTCGCAGGAATTCCACTTTGTCGTCTTCAGGAAGGGTGATTCCATGAAGTTTGATCTGAAGTCCAGGTGGGAACACGTCCGCGAGGTAGTCTTGGGCGAGTTTCTGGATGCGATCGTGGTGATTCCTCCTTGCTGAGAAAAGTCTGGCGGCCGAATCGCTGGCTTTCTCTATGAGTTTCTTCTCCGTGTCCAGCAGAGGTATGTTCTTGAATGCGTATTTGGCAAGTGCATGAAGGTGTCTTCATCGTTGATCGCGTTCAGCTCTGGGTGTGTAAGGACGAAGAAGAGGTGTTGGTTGTTCTCAATCAAGGCGTCGTAGTCGAGGGGCTCATCAAGAGGGTAGGGGAAGGTCACGGGTATGGGGGCAGGAACGTGATCCATGGTGTTTGCTCGGGAGTCCACGGGATGGTTAGGGTTAGGTGGGGAGGAGTGTAGACTATGGTAAACCGATTAAGAACCTTCTTTGGTGGAAGTAAGGCTCAAGCTTAGGAGGAAGAGGGTTTTCTTAGGTTTTGGGTTTTAGAGTTTGGGTTTTAGAGTTAGGGTGGAAGGAGTTCTCTAAGTGTGGAAGGTGGCCAGGGTGTTTTGTTGGTCAGTCAAACAAAGGTTTATTGCCGCAGGACGTTTCGGGTTTGTGGACCCTCTTCAGCTACAAAACAGATATAAGAATAACGAACAAAACAACAAACTGCAAACCTTCAACAGTAAACGAGTAACCAAAAGGTGGAGATGATTACATTGGATGAAGAAGAGAAAACAAGTGCTATAAGACAGTATTTATAGCAAAAATAAAACCAAACTCAAAATACAGTAAAGAAGAATCGATTAGAAATCATTTCAAAGCCCAACATGATTAGAAATGATTAAAAATGCTTAACAATCAAAAACTTATAACTAAGTGGAGGAATGCTTACAAATGATTAAAAATAATTTGTAATCTTAGAAAAAGTAAAAGATGAAAAGTAAACTAAACGAATCACGTGACTAACGCGTCCTGCACGCGTCAGACACGGTAACTGTAGACCCAAAAGAATTAAAAACGCGTAAAAAACGTGAAAAAACGCGTGAAGAAAAGAAATTTAAAGACTTGGAAAAAATTGGGAAAAGATTTAATCCGAGTCGACGACACCATTTCTACGTGAAGGTAGACGTTGGTGAGCGTATCCCATGTCGAGTAGAATGTTGTTGTATACTCTAGCCTCTTCTTCCATGATCGGGAGTTGAGGTGGTGGTGGGATGAGGGGTGGTTGCGGCGGTTGTGGGGCTGCAACAATTTGGTGTGGACGTGGTTGTACGTGTATTGGGGCGATGGGAACGCGTCCAATGGGCTCAGGTGGCGCGAAAATGATGTTGTCGCGTAAGAAATCGAAGGGGGAGTTGTGACTTTATCTTCCCTGATTCGAGTGAGCAATCGTCCTATGGAGAGGTTGGACCTTAGAGCTAAGAGAGTTCTTGGCGGTTCTCTTGGGTGGTAGGCTCTAGCAAGAAGTCCGGTGTTGTTTCTCAGAGTCGCGCCGATGGTGAGTTTGGCGACGTGGTATGTATTTCTGATGACAAAGGGAGTGATCTTTGTAGGGTTTTGTTCAGGTGGTTGGAGGAAAGTGGCGCGATCAGTGTAGAGGATAGAGGTAAAGATGGGGTTGAGGAATTGGTTGCTGTATCCACGTGCATTGAGTCGCTTTTTGAACAAATACCGTTGGGCGCGAAAGGAATCTTCATTTGACGAGTTTCTCACGTATCTGATGAGTTCTCCCTTGATGAAACCACGCTTCAAGCTAGCAGGATGGTGTGATGCTGCGGTGATGTACGCGTACTTGTTGAGTGGTTTTTGGTGACAGGTGAAGTGAAATCCTAGGTTGGTGTTGGGCGCGTCTTTAGGGACCAGTGATACGTTAAGGTCCAAGAATTCGAGGGAGGAGTGGGGTTTGACGTAGGTGACTTTAATCCGTTGGTGCCGAGTGTTGAATAGGTCGACAAGGTGGGAAAGTTCTGCGTCAGATTCCTTCCATGGAAAGATGGTGTCGTCGATGTAGCGACGGAAAAAGGGTAGCGTTGATAGGAGTGGTCCAAGTTCTTGATCCAAGTCGAAAAGACCAAAGCCAAAGAGATTTGCTACCACGACAGCCATGTTGGTGCCCATGGCCATGCCGACTACTTGTTTGTAGGTGATGTTGTTGAAGGAGAGGAGGTTGTAGTCGAAAACCCATTTAATGAGCTGGTAAATGAACTCAGGGATGGGTTCCAAGCCAAGTTCAGGGTGATCCTGTATCCAAGTGCTGACGCGTCGGATCATGGCGATGGTGTGTTCGGCCTCCATGTTACCGTAGAAGTTGACGATGTCGATTGAGACAAGTTTGCTGCCAGCGGCCAGTTCTATGGTAGAAAGATCGTTGATGAGTGATCGTGAATCCTTCAAGACGGTAGGTAGTGCCATCATTATAGGTTTGAGGACCTCAGTAATGACTATTGACGCGTTGGTGGTAATCCAGTTGGTGGAGGCGACAATGGGGCGTAGTGACAAAAGTCTTAGAGAGGAACGATTGAATTCTCGTAGTTTGTGGATTTTGGGAAGAATGTAAATTTGGGGTACTTCTCTTTTATCCCAAAAGGTGGCTAGGAGGAATTTGCGGACTTGTTCGGTGGGAAGTTGGCTTGCGTATCTTCTAATGATGTAGGAGAGTTGACGAAATGCCATGTCGAAAAAGTGCCATCGTTCTTCATGCGGTAGCTCAATGTATTCTTCTCCCTCGAGGTGGTTGGTGACTAGTTGGTTGTAATCACTGGTGTTGAAGATGGTGAGTCCGAGGTTTTTGTCTGCTGGTCGGATGGTGAGTTCTGTTTTGTTGAACAGTCTTCTAGCGACGGTAAGGAATTGATCCCGTTGCGGTGGGTCCTTTTCCGTTAGTGTCCACGAGGTTTGAAGTTCCTTGCGGAGGGTTTGAAGGTATTGGGCGAGAGGGAGTTCCAGGATGGGTGGTGCAGTGCGGTTGGGGTTAGTTATGTGCAGGCGCGGAATGAAGGAAGGGTCAGGTTCTGTGTTTCGGTGAGTGAATTGAACCTGTGTGCGGTAGATGAAGAGGTTGATGGCCGCGTTAAACTCTGTTCTTAGCGTGTTGGATGGAAGCATCACGTGTTTCAGGCCGAGAGAGAGAAGGCGTTCTTCATCTGGTGTAAGCGTGGCGTCAGAAAAATTGAAGTAGTGTCGGTTAGGTAGTGCCGGTAGCGTGTCGTCAGTTTTGCTGGAGTTCCAAGAAATCCAGACGGCGGGTAGTCGTTTTGTGGCGATGGCGTTCTTCACTTTTTCTTCTGCTTTCCTTTTCCTTTTCCGGTTGTTTCCTGCTTTTTGCCTTTGGAGTTCTTCAGATTTCCTTTGGCGGCGTTCTGCTGTTTCTTCTGGGATTGGCCTGTGGGCTTTGTCCTCCGGCTCTTTGAAGGACCAGCTCCGTTTTTTGAGACGTTGCTGGCCAGGACTTGAAGTTTCTCGTCCAATGTTTCTGCTCCAGCGGCGGTGAAGAGTGCTTGTCCTTTCTTCTCCGATGCTTCCTTCTTCTTCCGTTGATGTTCAAGCTTCTTCTCTTTGACGCGGTCGTTATTCTTCTTTTGTTGAAGTTGGCGGTTGGCAAAGTCGGCGAGGCGCTTGTTGTAGGAGTTGATGAAGAGGATGGTGCGAGGGTTTTCCGTCGAGTGTCTCCAGATGACTTCTTTAAAGACGTCCGGGGCCATTGGCGGTTCCGTTTCAGGGTCGCTGATCCAGGTGAGAATGCGTCCCTGTTGGAGTATTTCCAGTTCCTTGATGAGGGTGGAGTAGACGGTAGCGTATGTTCTATTCAAGCGGATGTACTGTGCAGTTTCTTTCGCGAGTAGGAGCTGAACCGTGTCTCTTTTGGCCCTTCGCAGGAATTCCACTTTGTCGTCTTCAGGAAGGGTGATTCCATGAAGTTTGATCTGAAGTCCAGGTGGGAACACGTCCGCGAGGTAGTCTTGGGCGAGTTTCTGGATGCGATCGTGGTGATTCCTCCTTGCTGAGAAAAGTCTGGCGGCCGAATCGCTGGCTTTCTCTATGAGTTTCTTCTCCGTGTCCAGCAGAGGTATGTTCTTGAATGCGTATTTGGCAAGTGCATGAAGGTGTCTTCATCGTTGATCGCGTTCAGCTCTGGGTGTGTAAGGACGAAGAAGAGGTGTTGGTTGTTCTCAATCAAGGCGTCGTAGTCGAGGGGCTCATCAAGAGGGTAGGGGAAGGTCACGGGTATGGGGGCAGGAACGTGATCCATGGTGTTTGCTCGGGAGTCCACGGGATGGTTAGGGTTAGGTGGGGAGGAGTGTAGACTATGGTAAACCGATTAAGAACCTTCTTTGGTGGAAGTAAGGCTCAAGCTTAGGAGGAAGAGGGTTTTCTTAGGTTTTGGGTTTTAGAGTTTGGGTTTTAGAGTTAGGGTGGAAGGAGTTCTCTAAGTGTGGAAGGTGGCCAGGGTGTTTTGTTGGTCAGTCAAACAAAGGTTTATTGCCGCAGGACGTTTCGGGTTTGTGGACCCTCTTCAGCTACAAAACAGATATAAGAATAACGAACAAAACAACAAACTGCAAACCTTCAACAGTAAACGAGTAACCAAAAGGTGGAGATGATTACATTGGATGAAGAAGAGAAAACAAGTGCTATAAGACAGTATTTATAGCAAAAATAAAACCAAAACTCAAAATACAGTAAAGAAGAATCGATTAGAAATCATTTCAAAGCCCAACATGATTAGAAATGATTAAAAATGCTTAACAATCAAAAACTTATAACTAAGTGGAGGAATGCTTACAAATGATTAAAAATAATTTGTAATCTTAGAAAAAGTAGAAGATGAAAAGTAAACTAAACGAATCACGTGACTAACGCGTCTTGCACGCGTCAGACACGGTAACTGTAGTCCCAAAAGAATTAAAAACGCGTAAAAAACGTGAAAAAACGCGTGAAGAAAAGAAATTTAAAGACTTGGAAAAAATTGGGAAAAGGTTTAATCCGAGTCGACGACACCATTTCTACGTGAAGGTAGACGTTGGTGAGCGTATCCCATGTCGAGTAGAATGTTGTTGTATATTCTAGCCTCTTCTTCCATGATCGGGAGTTGAGGTGGTGGTGGGATGAGGGGTGGTTGCGGCGGTTGTGGGGCTGCAACAATTTGGTGTGGACGTGGTTGTACGTGTATTGGGGCGATGGGAACGCGTCCAATGGGCTCAGGTGGCGCGAAAATGATGTTGTCGCGTAAAAATCGAAAGGGGGAGTTGTGACTTTATCTTCCCTGATTCGAGTGAGCAATCGTCCTATGGAGAGGTTGGACCTTAGAGCTAAGAGAGTTCTTGGCGGTTCTCTTGGGTGGTAGGCTCTAGCAAGAAGTCCGGTGTTGTTTCTCAGAGTCGCGCCGATGGTGAGTTTGGCGACGTGGTATGTATTTCTGATGACAAAGGGAGTGATCTTTGTAGGGTTTTGTTCAGGTGGTTGGAGGAAAGTGGCGCGATCAGTGTAGAGGATAGAGGTAAAGATGGGGTTGAGGAATTGGTTGCTGTATCCACGTGCATTGAGTCGCTTTTTGAACAAATACCGTTGGGCGCGAAAGGAATCTTCATTTGACGAGTTTCTCACGTATCTGATGAGTTCTCCCTTGATGAAACCACGCTTCAAGCTAGCAGGATGGTGTGATGCTGCGGTGATGTACGCGTACTTGTTGAGTGGTTTTTGGTGACAGGTGAAGTGAAATCCTAGGTTGGTGTTGGGCGCGTCTTTAGGGACCAGTGATACGTTAAGGTCCAAGAATTCGATGGAGGAGTGGG